>SJYX01017092.1:292514-327464 GCA_006410675.1 Oreotragus oreotragus
TAAGTCATGTCTGACTCTTTATGACCTCATACACTGGAGCGCCCCAGGTTCCTCTGTCTGTGGGAATTCCCAGGCAAGAATGCTGAAGTGTGTAGCCATTTCCTTCTCTAGGGGATCGTCCCCACTCAGGGATCAAATCCACATCTCCTGCATTTGCAAGCAGATTCTCTATCACTGAGCCACTTGGGAATACCCCATAAAACATTTTATTCTCCTGTTTCCATCCCTGATCTAAATTAATCAACCATAGAACACTGCTTGGTCCAGTGTTTAAAAAGAGATTCCCATTACTGCTTAGTTCATGCTAAATTATTAGGCTGTCTGGTCGAAGAAGTTTATTAGAATATGAAACAAGCATAAGAGGGAGAACTTGAAATTATGCTTTCCTTTGAAGGTCATGAGGCTTCCCTGATAGCTCAGTTGGTAAAGAATCCACCTCCAATGCAGGAGACCCCAGTTCAGTTCCTGAATCAGGAAGATCCACTGGAGAAGACATACGAGACCCACTCTAGTATTCTTGGGCTTTCCTTGTGGCTCAGCTGGTAAAGAATCTGTCTGCAATGCAGGAGACCTGAGTTCGATCCCTGGGTTGGGAAGACTCCCTGAAGAAGGGAAAGGCTGCCCACTCTAGTATTCTGGCCTGGAAAATTCCATGGACTGTATAGTCCATGCGGTCACAAAGAGTAAGACACAACTGAGTAACTTTCACTTTCACTTTGAAGGTCATAATGTGGGAAAAACCTGAGGAATATTTAGCTTGAGCAGATACAGTTAAGATGAAAGCAGGAAGAAAATTTTTTAGAAGGTACAAAATTCTTGAGTGCCTCTGACACAAGTACTCTAGACTGTGGAAAACTTGAATCTTCACTTAAGGAAAAGGCTTCTCATGTACCTGGAAAACCCTTCCTGAGGGTTTATTCCCATTGCCTCACCAGAGTGAGGCCCTAGGATTCTTTCCTGGCTTCTGATAAGAGCTGAAGACCTTCTGGCCATTACTCCCCAGGACCCTTAGAGGATAATATCTAGATAAAATGAAGCCACAATACCAGACTTTTCACCCTAGGAAGCCTTATTTTTCACAGTGATTGAGTCAGAGTCCTTCCTTCCTGGGTATATATTATACAGACGTGGAGGCTTCTACTGAATGAATGTTATTTTGATATTGATAATTCTGTAGATCAACTTATACCCTAAGGATCCCTTTGTCAAAATTCATCTATAGTCTTGCCCCTAGGATGCTATGTCTCCCAGGCTGGGTCTGAAGTAGTAGCCATGGTGACAATATCAGAAAGGACTGGGAAGATTCACAACAAAGCTTGGAAGAATTTTTGATGTAGCAGATCTTACATAGGAGGAGGTCAAAACGCTTCTAGCAGTAGCTTGGAGCCTCAAAAATGGTGAATGTTGATTCCCCCTGAGGCCGATCAGACACATCCTTGTCTCCCAATCTGAAGAAATTTTAGACTCTTAAATTTCCTTAGCTCTGAAAGGCTAGCTTGGAATGAAAAGAATTAATGCATGGCACAAAAGAAGTATGCCCATTAGTTTTATATTAGAGAGAATTATTTAAAAATTAATGTAATAAAAATAGAAGTCAGAAAAATGCCTTCAGGCTTCATCTGAAGAAATTTTAGACTCTTAAATTTCCTTAGCTCTGAAAGGCTAGCTTGGAATGAAAAGAATTAATGCATGGCACAAAAGAAGTATGCCCATTAGTTTTATATTAGAGAGAATTATTTAAAAATTAATGTAATAAAAATAGAAGTCAGAAAAATGCCTTCAGGCTTCTTAAAATTACTTCAGGAAAGTTTTGTTTTTCAACCGGAGTGGGGGCGGGCGGGGACGGGGAAAGACAGTGACAATGACTATGGTAGATGGACAATGTGCCCCATATCTGTGTGACACTGCATGTGTGTGCATATTCAGTCCCTCAGTTGTGTCCGACTTCTTGCAACCCCACAAACTGTAGCCTGCCAGGCTCCTCTGTCCATAGGATTTTCCAAGCAAGAACCCTGGAGTGAGTTTGCCACTTCCTCTTCCAGAGGATCTTCCTGACCCAGGAATCGAAGCTGCATCTCCTGGGTCTCCTGCATTGGCAGGCAGATTCCTTACCAGTGTACTACCTGGAAATCCCCTATCTACATGATGCTAAAAACAGTAATAATTTCAACTTGTATTTTGGGGGCTGTCATATGGACCTTGAACTCTCCTTTAATCTTTGGTGCAAAATGGAGAAGTGGGACTTTTTAACTTCCTCAAGAAGAGTTTCCCAGGACATGAGACTTTCAGTGTTAACAGCAGGACAGACATAGGTAAACCAGTTTGGTCACCATAAACTGACCTCCAAGAGTCCACGTAACTTTACCACCACTTTCTCCTAAATCATGAGCTGGGTGCTGGAAGCCTAGAATTCCTTGTACAAATGGTCACAAGACCGGTTCTGGAAACTGTACAGCCACCCTCCTAGATCTACTCTTGATTCCATTGGTTTTCATTTGCCTATGCCTGCAGTGAACATGTTGGGAGGGGTATACTCTTTGCAGGTATAAGGATAAGCTTAGCTAGGTGGCTGGGGTGTCTACATGCATGGTGTAGCAGTCCTTGGAAATATAC
This sequence comes from Oreotragus oreotragus, assembly GCA_006410675.1. Classification (NCBI taxonomy): domain Eukaryota; kingdom Metazoa; phylum Chordata; class Mammalia; order Artiodactyla; family Bovidae; genus Oreotragus; species Oreotragus oreotragus. The sequence continues at coordinate 295,128 of SJYX01017092.1, forward strand.
AACAGAGCAGGCTGGGGAGAGTAAGGCTTGGCTGGAGACTGACTCTCTCCATGTCTCCATCTTTGATACAGAACTCTAAGTAGTCTAAGAATTTTAACTTGGATATGGGCTTCCAAGTAGTTAGGATATCTTTTCTTTAATAATTTTCTAGCTTGATGTGTAACTTTTAAATATGTGTAGAGGAAACGGAAGCTGAGCATGCTCTTCTCTGAGCCCCAAGGCCTGGTGGGGCGGCTGCCACAGAAGGAAGACCCAGGAGCTCAGCCCGCCAACTCCCTCCCGGGTTCTCTGGGTCTCTGCCCCTCCCCTCCCCCAGCTCCATCAAAGTGAGAAGGCCCTGGCTTGGAGATCCCACATTCCAGCCTTACTGGGGTCAAGAGGGCTTCCGGCCCGATGTGGGATCCCTGCCCCCACCCCACCCCGATCTCCCGGCAGGCTCTCCCGGTCGTCCAGCCGCTGGCCCTCGGCAGCTCCCTTCTCTGACACCTCCCCCAGCCCCAAGCCCAATTTAGCTCCTTTAATCTTCGCTGTAATCCAATCCGACCGTTTCCTGAGCACACGCCGCACTTCCCAAACTGTTAGTCCCTGGAGAGGGGTGGGGTGGGGGCAGGGCGGCTCAGCTCGTCCCTGCACCGGAGCACCCCCGTCCTGGCCCCATCCCAGGCACTCCTGCTGTACCCCTCTTCTTTTCCCCAGCCTTAGGAGGCCCCAGGGAGCTCTGGCTGTGCAAGCCTCGCCATCTGGCCTCCGTAGCCCAGGCCTGAGACGATCCCGACTGCTGACCGCCTGTTTCCCCAGCTAGTCGGAGCAGCCGCTTGGTGCTAATTCCCTCCGCCGTCTGAAACATCCTCCCCTCCACAGCGCACTTCCTGGGAAACTCTCACTCTCTCCTCTCTTAAGGGCCAGCTCCAGCCTGGTTTCCCAAATTCATTCTGGAGACTGCCTGGGCCGCTGATCCCAGGTCTGGCTGAAACCAGCCATGTGGCCTTGGGCAGGTTGCTTCCCTCTCCAGGTCTCCATTTCCTCATCTGTAAATGGGGATCATAATAGTGCATTCCTCACAGAGTGGCTATGAGTTACCTGACACAAGGTGGTTAGAACAGTTCCCAGAGAATGGTAAGTGCTGTTTAAGTGTTTGATGAAACTATCCTTAACTGCCTTGTATTACAATGATTTGATTTCCTCCAAGACATCATATAAATTGTGAAACACTTCATTTATTCAGTAACATCATTTCCAGCGGAAAAAAAGAAACAATGCCATGTAAAAGGTACAAAGTATCTGTAAGCCGTCTTCCAACTTCATGTATGTGTAAATTGTTCAGTGACAATATTTGTGTAGCAGACTGCTTCTGTCCAGTCTCCTTTTCAGCTTCATGTATATTCATTGTTTATGAAGGGTGTCCAAGGGCTTGGGTTCAAGTTCTTATTCCCAAATTGCATTTAGCTAGGGGAATTTAGGTAAATCCTTTGGCTCCTTTAAGCCTCGATTTTTACTAAATAGCTAATTAACCATAATCGTAGTGAATATTAAACGAGATGCTGTATGTTTAAGGCGTTGAGGCCCTCACTGGATATTCAACCAGGAGAGCAATCATTGCGATAATTTTAAAACGTTTGTCGAATTTGGGCTCTCTAAAGACTCGAGGCGGACAACTGCTATTTCAAGGTTGAAGTGCCCTCCAGTGGCCGTGTGGAAAAACTGCAGGCTTCCGGTGTGCTTGGTTGAGTCCTTCCTTTGCTGGTCCAGGAACTAACTCAAGCCAGCCCTTCCTCCAGATCAGGCTTATTCAGCCCTCCCCGATTTCTTCACGTTATCTTTCCTTTTACAGAGGCCTTAAGAAACCAGGAGCAGAGCTTTATCCCAGGAAGGTTACAGCCTGGACAGACACTGTCTCCAAGCTTGGGGGCCCAAGGCCCTGTGACAGGGAGGTAGGGTGATGGAGAGTGGCCATTCTTCTCTGGCCTGGACACGTGGGATCTGGCCTGAGACCCCTCATGCTGCCCGCATCCAAGACTCACGGAGAACAGCGCACCCCTTCCAGCTGTCTACTTCTGTGCTGTGACAGATGAGTGTTTTGTTTTATCTTTCCTTCCTCCCTCCCCCTTCCCCACTCCCCACCATCTTTTCTTCCTTCCTTCCTCCATCCATCGATACTTATTGAACACTGGCTGTGTAGCAAGCCCCACATCCTAGGTGCTGGGGGTTAAAAAGATCAGTCTTAACAGAGACACAAACACAGCCACCAAGAGTTGTGCACAGTGTCCCAAACATCACATGCAGAGTTAATCCTTGCATTTGAGTGTTTATGGCTTCTCCGTGTGGCTGAGTGGGAGGGAAGACACAGGAACATCAGATCGAGGCTGCCTGATTTCCTCTAATGAAATGTGTCCACAGGGGAAGCTTTGTCTGGCCAGATTTGAGGGCTGACTTCCTCCTCCCAGGCCACACTGCTTCCCATAGCAAACACTGACCACACTCCCAGCTCCACCAGCATGGGGATACCCGAGCTCCCTTACCTTCCCCAACCACTGCCCTTTTCCCCAGGGCTGGGAGTCAGCCAATACTTAGCATCTAAGCGCAGCTCACAGGCCAGCTCCTCATTGTCCAGGATGGAGAGGAAGGAGCCTTCTGGAGTCACTGGGTCGGAGGGTGGCTGGAGGTAAGACAATGTTTTTAGAAGATGTCAGGAACGGAAGGAAGGGAGGGCTCAGTGATGCATGCGTTGTTCGTGGGCCTCTGTTGCCTCCTCGAGCTGCCCTCCTCCCTCCTTCATGATCAAACCGCTCAACTGTCTTCCCACACCTGTCCTCAGTGTCCTATTGCTTGCTCCTTATTGTTGCATTTCCTCAGAATTCTTCTCAAATCTAGTAGCACAGGGCACTGGTCCCTCGCTGGGTCCCCTCAACTCCTAGACCAGTGCCGTCCACAGAAATGTAACGGGAGCCACATCCATCATTTCAAATGTTCTAGTAGCCACACCTTAAAATAGTAAAAGAAACCAGTGAGGTTAATTTTGATCATATATTTAACCAAATGTATCCAAAACATTGGGCTTCCCAGATGGTGTAGCGGTAAAGAATCTACCTGCCAGTGCAGCAGGTGCGGGTTGGATCCCTGGGTCAGGAAGATCCCCTGGAGGAGGAAATGGCAATCCATCCCAATATGCTTGCCTGGAAAATTCCATAGAGTCTGGCAGGCTACAGTCCATGGGATCACAAAGAGTCAGACGCAACTAAGCATGCACATACACCCAAAACATTATTTCAAGCATGTAAGCAGTGGTCAAAAATTGAGATATATATTTTGTCATAATCCAATGTATACATTATTTTACACGTATGAAAGTGAAAAGTGAAAGTGAAGTCGCTCAGTCGTGTCTGACTCTTTGCAACCCCAGGAACTGTAGCGCACCAGGCTCCTCCATCCATGGAATTTTCTAGGCAAGGGTACTGGAGTGGGTTGCCATTATAGCACCTCTCAATTCAGACTGGCCACGTTTCAGGATGCTCAGGTGGCTGGTGGCTAGCGGGTTGCAGCTCTAGAGCCTTCACCCACTTCTTGGCATACACTCTCTCACAGGTGTGGCCCATCATCTCATTTCCATGTATCATGTCCCCCCAGCGAGATTCGAAACCTCTGGGTCAGAATCCTCACTTTTTCATCCCTGTATCTCCCGTGGCTCCTTAAAGCTGTGTGCCACACTCAAGAGGCCCTGCAAGCATGTTTGTTGATGGGAGTGAGCGCCGGGAATTGATTTTTGTGGTTTCATTATGGCTGTAAATGGTGTATTATAGATTGCCTCTATAGATGCACCCTGCTGCAATATTAGCAGAAACAAGCAGCCTGGTTGTCAGCACAGATAAGGGCCTGGGGCAGATGGGGCTCGCCAACTCAGGCAGGGGAAATCCTGCCAGACCACATACCATTTTTCTGTCTTCAGGGCCTGTCCTTGCCACCGTGTGTGCTCCTCCCTACAACCCCATCTCCCTTAGATCTCAGAGCCCTTGTCAGGGAACATTACACAAAGGATGTGTCTCCGGCATCCTCCCAGTGGGCTGGGAGCTCCTCTGGGTAGGAAACGAGTATTATTCAGATGGACAAGAGCCTGACCTGCAACAGATGCCACAGAACATGCTTGTCGAGTGAATAAATGAATGGATGGCTGGAGCCAGCCAAACCTCTCATTCACATTCTCTTGTACCCAGAAAGATCTTTGAGTGCTTACAACGTGTCAGTAGATACTAAGGACTCAGCCTGAACAAAGTGGATGTGGGCTGTGCCCTCTTAGAGCTCACATTCTGCAGGTAGGGGGGTTGGGTATGGACCTAAGGAGTCCCCTGAATACAGGACAGCCTCCCCCAGGTCAAGGGTTATCCTTTAGACCCTGGGCCACAGTAGGCTACCCCCTGAAGTCCGGGTGCTGTGAGGCCCTTACTATTTCAGATTGCATTGATGATGTCATAATGGGCCCTATGGGATGGACCGAGGACCCTGCAGGTTGGAGCAGAGGAGCCAAGGCAGGAGAAGGAGCTGGTGGTGTCCATCCGACCTCCGACAGACCTAGCTTCAGCTCCGGAGGAGGCGGCAGGCAACCATGGCACTCAGCCTCTCTGCCACGTCCATTCCCAACAACTGGCTCCCAGGCTACCCTGAGGTAACCAGGCCTGTGTTCTAAGGCTGTCTTGGTGGGAGCACCCGAGCCGGTGCAGAGCGCCAAGCTATGAGCCATGCACTGCCCCAGGGGGTATAAAGATGACCAGGACTTTGGGCAGGGACCCTCAAGTTGCTGACACACTAGCCTTGAGCAAGTGGCTTGCCAGAACATAATCACTGTCCTCTTGGCTAACTTGGGCACAGCAGTGAGCTAAGTGGTGATGAAAATAACTCCAGTCCAGTGATTAGGACTCGGCACTTTCACTGCTGAGGGTGTGGATTCAGTCCCTGGTTGGGAAACGAAGGTCCCCAAAGCCTCATAGCATGGCCAAAAAAATTGGAAATAACTCCACTAGAGCCCAGTCTGGTTTCCTGGCTTCCCCCGTGTCATCCCTGCGCATTGCACTGCGCTTAAGGGCTGCCCTTGACACTCTTGGTTTGGAGAATCTAGTGTTTCTCAGAATGTCTAAAGATAGAATTATTTGCAGCATGGTTAAAAATGCACATCCCCGGGCCTTCGTGTAAATCTTCCAAAGCAGAATTTTCAAGGGTAGGGCTCATGAATCTGTATTTTAAAAAACACTCTCAGTAATTCTTACCTTAAGCACTGTCCTAGGGTGGAAATGCCTACCAGAGTCCCCAAGTCCCATATCTGACTGACCAAGGTTGGCTAGTTTCTCTGTCCAGAGATCAGTGTCGGCTTTTGATATTGTATTACTGATGAAAAGCCATGATTTAGAGTCTACTGGAAGCCAGCCATCACTTGGAAGGAATCAGTGGCCACTGAAAACAGAATTCTCTATCTTTTCGACTCATCTATAAAATGCTTACCTGAGCAGACACTGTTTAAAGGCCATTAAAATACCAGACACAGAATAAGCCAGTCTCTAGGACTTTATAGACATATTTACTCAAACCCAAGTGCTTGCAAGAGTAAATAATAGGGAAGCAAAATGAGCAGCACCCCTAGAAATACGAACTGAAAGTAAACAGCCCTGTTCACTAAAATAAACAGGGCAAATCCTGCAAGGATTAAATGACCTCCAGTCAGAGAGGCTCAGAGCCAGCAACGCTCGCTCCATCTTGGCTCTTAGAAGAATGGGAGCTAAGGGCCTGTCCCCTCCACCTGGGGGCATCAGCTGGGGCAGCGGGAGGCAGGGAGGGACATTAGGAGGTCAGCATCAGATCTCCAAGGGCAAACAGTCATCTTGGGGGTGTGAGTGCTTCCCAGAACTCCCTGGCAGCCTGCCACAAGGCCTGAAACCTCCAAGATTAAAGGCCTCTGGTAAAATGTACATTTTCTGGAGGTATAGCACCTCAAGTCACTACTATTTGCGGTTTGTTAATTTCCCAAACATTTGTTTAGCAATTACTGTGTTTCAGGCCCTGTGCCAGTCACTAAAGATATCAAGGTGAGTAAGGCATAAACCTGCTCTCAAGTTGCTCACAGTTTAGTAGGAGAGATAAGACTGAGGAAATAATAATAACAATACAAGAGAAGACTCTGCACATGGACATCACCGGACGGTCAACACCGTAATCAGATTGATTATATTCTTTGCAGCCAAAGATGGAGAAGCTCTATACAGTCAACAAAAACAAGACCAGGAGCTGACTGTGGCTCAGATCATGAACTCCTTATTACCAAATTCAGACTCAAATTGAAGAAAGTAGGGAAAACTGCTAGACCATTCAGGTATGACCTAAATCAAATCCCTTATGATTATACAGTGGAAGTGAGAAATAGATTTAAGGGCCTAGATCTGATAGTGCCTGATGAACTATGGAATGAGGTTCGTGACACTGTACAGGAGACAGGGATCAAGACCATCCCCATGGAAAAGAAATGCAAAAAAGCAAAATGGCTGTCTGGGGAGGCCTTACAAATAGCTGTGAAAAGAANTATAGTGCATCTCTTCTCTTTTACTGTGCTTAACTAGACAATTCAGGTATGACCTAAATCAAATCCCTTATGATTACTCAGTGGAAGTGAGAAATAGATATAAGGGACTAGATCTGCTAGACAGAGTGCCTGATGAACTATGGACAGAGGTTCATGATATTGTACAGGAGACAGGGATCAAGAATATCCCCATGGAAAAGAAATGCAAAAAAACAGAATGGCTGTCTGAGGAAGCCTTACTAATAGCTGTGAAAAGAAGGGAAAGCAAAGGAGAAAAGAAAAGAAATATCCATTTGAATGCAGAGTTCCAAAGATTATCAAGGAGAGATAAGAAAGCCTTCTTCAGCAATTAATGCAAAGAAATAGAAGAAAACAATAGAATAGGAAAGACTAGAGAGCTATTCAAGAAAATTAGAGATACCAAGGGAATATTTCATTCAAAGATGGGCTTGATAAAGGACAGAAATGATATGAACCCAACAGAAGCAGAAGATATTAAGAAGAGGTGGCAAGAATACACAGAAGAACTGTACAAAAAAGATCTTCATGACCCAGATAATCACAACGGTGTGATCATTCATCTAGAGCCAGACATCCTGGAATGTGAAGTCAAGTGGGCCTTAGGAAGCATCACGACAAACAAAGTTAGTGGAAGTGATGGAATTACAGTTGAGCTATTTCAAATCCTAAAAGATGATGCTGTGAAAGTGTGGCACTCAATATGTCAGCAAATTTGGAAAGCTCATCAGTAACTACAGGCATGAAAAGGTCAGTTTTCATTCCAGTCCTAAAAAAGGCAATGCCAAAGGATGCTCGAACTACTGCAGAATAGCACTCATCTCACACTCTAGTAAAGTAATGCTCAAAATCCTCCAAGCCAGGCTTCAACAATATGTGAAGTGTGAACTTCCAGATGTTCAAGCTGGTTTTGGAAAAGGCAGAGGAACCAGAGATCAAATTGCTAACATCTGCATCTATTTCTGCATTATTGACTATGCCAAAGCCTCTGACTGTGTGGATAATAGCAAACTGTGAAAAAGTCTTCAAGAGATGGGAATTCCAGACCACCTGACTTGTCTCTTGATAAACCTGTATGCAGGTCAGGAAGCAGCAGTTAGAACTGGACATGGAATGACAGACTGGTTCCAAATAGAAAAAGGAATACGTCAAGGCTGTATACTGTCACCCTGCTTATTCAACTTATATGCAGAGTACATCATGAAACACTGGGCTGGAGGAAGCACAAGCTGGAATCAAGATCGCCGGGAGAAATATCTATAACCTCAGCTATGCAGATGACACCACCCTTATGGCAGAAAGAGAAGAAGAACTAAAGAGCCTCTTGATTAAAGTGAAAGAGGAGAGTGAAAAAGTTGACTTGAAACACAACATTCAGAAAATGAAGATCATGGCATCTGGTCCCATCACTTCATGGCAATAAATGGGAAAACAGTGGAAACAGTGTCAAACTTTATTTTTCTGGGCTCCAAAATTACTGCAGATGGTGACTGCAGCCATGAAATTAAAAGATGTTTGCTCCTTGGAAGGAAAATTATAACCAACCTAGACAGCATATTCAAAAGCAGAGATGTTACTTTGCCAACAAAGGTCCATCTAGTCAAGGCTATGGTTTTTCCAGTAGTCATGTATGAATGTGAGAGTTGGACTATAAAGAAAGTTGAGCACCGAAGAATTGATGCTTTTGAACTGTGGTGTTGGAGAATACTCTTGAGTCCCTGGGACTGCAAGGAGATCCAACCAGTCCATCCTAAAGGAGATAAGTTTTGAGTGTTCATTGGAAGGACTGTTGTTGAAGCAGAAGCTCCAATACTTTGGCCACCTAATCCAAAGAACTGACTCATTTGGAAAGACCCTGATGCTGGGAAAGATAGAGGGCAAGAGGAGAAGGGGGTGACAGAGGATGAGATGGTTGGATGGCATCACCAGCTTGATGGACTTGGGTTTGGCTTAAGTCGAGGAGTTGGTGATGGACAGGGAGGCCTGACGTGCTGTGGTTCATGGGGTTGCAAAGTGTCAGACAGAACTGAGAGACTGAACTGAACTGACATAAACAGTTTAGAATGGCAAAGCTATTATGGGAATCCTGGTTGGGATCTCTTCCCCGAGAGCAAGGAGTATTTAAGCAAAAACAGGCAGCAAATAGAATCAATAGTTTTCACCATTAAATTTAGAATAGGCTCTGCCATCAGTTTGTCAGTGTGCATCAGTTTCCTCATTAAAAAAAATAACTATAAATCCCCAGTGATGTGGTAAGTGGCATACACATTGGAGAAAACAATTATTCCAATTGACTGCTGTTTCTGTGATAAATGCAGAGATTCTGATATTGGTTATTGAGAATGGAACACCAGAGACAAAAAACTGGCTCTAAATTTAGAATATAAGATATAATTGGATTCTATATTTGACAAAAGGGTTGTTCCTTATTCCCACTCAAACTTGAGTAGTAGAAGAACTATACACTAAGTGAAGCGAAGTGAAGTGAAGTTGCTCAGTTGTGTCCGACTCTTTGTGACCCCATGGACTGTAGCCTACCAGGCTCCTCGGTCCACGGAATTTTCCAGGCAAGTACAGGCAGAATTTTCTTTGATGTTCGTTAGTACACCAATTGCTTTTGATCCATGTCTGAATTCTCCCATGAAGCACAAAGAGGTCTTGTAAAAATATTTGTCTACATGAGAAAATAAAGTCCCATGATTTTGCCATGTGGCAAGACAGGTGGCCATCTGGAGGGTTTCTATATTGTAGATGAGAATGTCCTTCCCTGAGGATAAACAAAGTATCCAAGGAGTTTATCATGAGGTAGACCAGGTGCTCACAATACCACACAAGAAACATACTTTGCAGTGGAATCTGATCTCTCCTTTATGCATGCAAGTTTCATTATAGATAATGGGAATTACATGTGTATTTTCAGAAAGCACTATGCTGGGTGAACTGCAAAGGAAAAGAAAACACAGGCATGAGATTTTAAAAGAAGTTAAAAAAAAAAAAGAACAGGAAAGAAGAAAGAAAAGAAATCCTAAACACTATGCCTCTGTACTCCTATGGTTATAATAAAAACTGTGGATGCTGAAAATGAAAGTGTGTACTTTTTAAAGAAACAAAATGTAGTTTCATGCCCTTCCACCTCTGTGTAAGCTCAGATTCAAGATCATATTTGGCAACTAGTATTTTAGCTATTCATTTGCTTCCATAAAACAGTAGGTATATTGCATGGGGGTGTTGACTTTATTTTTTTTCTTTTCAGTTATTTATTTTCAATGATTTTAAAATATTATAATTATAAATTCTGGAATTAATATAACTGTATAAATATAATTTTTTTTGCTATGTAGAGACCAGAAAATATAGGCTTTTCATTTATATATCAAAAGTATCCTTCAAATAAAAGGAATAGTCAAATGTAGTGTCAAAATATATTCAAGATTACAATTTTAGGCAATAGTTGATAAGAATAAAAACTAAAAAAAAAAAAAAGAATAAAAACGAATTCCATTAAAACAGGAACAGCATCAAGAACTCAAAAGATAGTACTTTTTTGAGGTATGTAAAACTTGGGGATGTGTAAATATTTTTAATTCTTTCAACATAGCTAAGTACAAACTGTTAGCAAGGATTAAAATCTTGCAAAAAATTCTTGGCAAAACAATAAAACAGAAGGAAAAAAAACCAGAAAATATTGAGTCAGTCTCATAAAAGGAAGGAAATAGACTGTAAATAGAAATTGCTTTATTGCCAAGTCAATTCATTTTTGGCAAGCTGCATGGTAATACGATGTCTTTTATATGGTGCTGAAATAGTTTTCACTGTGAGTTGTGAATAGACCCGTTACTAATGATTAACATTTACTACATGATAGTTAATATTCACAATAGAGTAGATATGGTTTCTGCAATATAATTAATCAAATGCCATGAGAATTTTTTTTTTTTTTTAAACTGACCAACATCCAATTATCCCTGTGTGTGGTTTCTGTATACAAAGAAGATGGTTTCTCCTTCACATTGCCACCATGACCCCTGGGGCTGTTAAAATTAAAATCACAGCCACTATTTAGATTTTCCTGGGCAATTAATAATTGTAGAACTTATTCTACTGGATAGATTTTCCAGCATTTTAATAATAAAGTTGTTAATGATAACTATGATGATGGCCTTTAAAACCTACTCTATACTTTACATAAATCACTGTTCCTTCTCACAATAATCCTGATATACATATATACTCCCAGAAAAATGCTTATTATAGATAAGGAAACTGGGCTCATGAAACTAAGTAACTTGTCCTTGTGGTGACATAAATGGGAAGGAAATCCAAATAAGAGGGAATATGTATGTATATATAGCTGATTCACTTTGCTGTACAGCAGAAACTAACACAGCATTGTAAAGTAAATATGTACCAATAAAAATTAATTTTAAAAAGCTAAATAACTTTTCTACCATTGTATAGCTAGAAAGTGTCTGAATGACTAAGCCCAAGGATCTGAAACCCTACTGCCTATCTTTATATGATAAATGCTTATCATGTAACCAAGAATTAAGGGACTCTATATTAGAGGTGGTCAAAAAAAAATTCAATATGCTACAACAAATAGTTTTTTATATGAAATTTTTTCAGGTATATATTTTGTGACATAATTTCTTAATTTTACTATGGTCCAAGTAACAAACTATATCATTGCTTTGATATATTTTAAAATACCGTATAATGATTATAAATTTAATTGTAGAGGAGAATGCTTTTAAAATAAAATATATGTGTGTGTCATGAATGTTTGTTGATACAGGATGTTCAGCATATTTTATATTCCAGAATTAGAGGGCATCAAACAGCATCAAAGTACCAAGTTATGTTGCTTACTTCAGTCATTATGTAAATCCATTATTAGAGATAACAATGTACTAATATTGCTGAAGTTTGGGGGCACTGATTTCCTGACCAAATGCTCCATATTTTATAGTTCCCTACAAGTGCATAAATAGTAGTAACTTTTGCTAGCAGAATGGATGCTAGGTGCTTAATTTTTTTCCCCAAAGTTTTTGAAATAGAAAAGAAAACTTCCTTCTGTTTGACTCAAAATGGGTTTCCAGATGTGTGGGGTCAAAGGTTGGAAATAAAAGTATCAAATTTTGGCCTGGTCTACTCAAACAGCCTGCCCAAATGTGTGAGAGCTTTCCCAGAGGAAAGTTTGTCATTTTCCTTTTTCTCTTACTTCTCCTAGTAAGAGGTCCATACTAACTCTGCTGAATAAGAGCATTCTAATCCTGCCTTGTAAGTGATCTGGGTCTTCTCTTGTATTTATTCTTCAGGAATTGACTGCACTATGAACCATTAAAATGCTTGTTATAAGTGCATAAATTTGGAAACCTACTAATCTTCTTCCCCCTGAGTTTGACAGTGCCATGTTCTACTTGGTAACATTTGATGCTGCCTATCTCTGTTAACTAACTACTATTATAAGATGAGAGCTAGAGGGTGAACTAACCAAAAAAAATAGAGACATCATGAACTTAATCCTTTTTACTCTACTGAATGGTTGATCTTTAACAATTACTTTACATTTTAAGAATAAAATTTTTTTTCTGGCTATGTACATTTAGAAAATATCTAGAAATTTGAAATTTTACCAGAAAGTATGTTAAAGGATTCTTTACAAAGGCTTGAGTTAGGATGTCAACTTGAAATATCTACTATTAAAAATAAACATCTATGACCTTTATTCTTCTTAATTATTTATCAATATACTCTATACTTTATAATGTTGTGGAGTCATACCTTAGAGATATTGTGGGTTCAGTTCTAGATGACTTCAATGCAGCAAATATCACAGTAACGTGAATCACATGAAACTTTTGCTTTCCCAGTACTCATAAAAGTTATTTTTATACTACAAAGTAGTCTATTAAGTGTACAATAGCATTATGTCTAAAAAAAAATATCCATGATTTAGTAAAAATATCTTATTCTAAAAAATGCTAACTATTACTTAAGACTTCAGAGAGTCAAAATCTTCTTGCTAATAAAGGGGTTTGCTTCAGAGCTGATGGCTGCTGACTGATCAGGGTGGTAGTGGCATCCTGAAGGCTGGGGCGGCTGGAGCAATTTCTCAAAACAAAATATAAGATTTGCCACATCGATTGACTCTTCCTTTCACAAACGATTTCTCTGTAGCATGCAATGCTATTTGATATCATTTTACCCATATCACAATTACTTGCACAATTGTCAATCCTCTCAAACTCTGCCACTGCCACCTGTACTATTCTAAATCTTTGGTTGTCATTTCAACAATCTACACAGCATCTTTACTAGGAGTAGTTTCCATCGCAAGAAACTGCATTCTTTGTTCATCTATAACAAGCAAATCCTCATCTTTTAAAGTTTTACCGTGAGATCACAGTGATTCAGACACATCTTCAGACTCCACTTCTAATTCTAGCCCTATTTCTACCATGTGTTCAGTTACAGCCTCCACTGAAGTCTTAAACCCCTTAAAGTTATCCATGAGGGCTGGAATCAACTTCTTTCAAACTCCTCTTATTGTGGATAATTTTGATCCCTTCCCATGAGTCACAAAGTGTTTTATTATTTTTTTTTTAAATGAAGGTTCTTAATAGAATCTAGAATGGTGAACCATTTCCAGATTTCCAGTGACTTTGTTCAGATCCATCACAGTGATCACTATCTGTGATAGCTAGAGTCTTAAAAATGTATTTCTTAAACTATAAGACTTTGAAGTTGAAAGTACTCCTTCATCTATGTGCTGCAGGATGGATGTTGTGTTAGCAGGCATGAAAACATTAAGCTCACTGTACATCTCCATCAGAGCTCTTGGGTAACCAGGTTCATTGTCAATGGACAGTAATGTTTTTTTTTTCTCAACAGTGGGCTTAAAATATCCGCTAAACTATGCTATAAACAGGTGTGCTACATCCAAGTTTTGTTGGGTGTAGAGCACAGGCAGAGTAGATTTAGCACAGTTCTTAAGGAGCCTTGCATTTTCAAAATGGTAAATGAACACTGGCTTCAACTTAAAGTCACCAGCTGCGTTAGTCCCTAACAAGAGAGCCAGCCTGTCCTTTGAAGCTTTGATCCAGGCATTGGTTTCTCTTCTCAAGATATGAAAAGTCCTAGAAGACATATTTTTCCAATAAAATGCTGTTTGACCTGTATGGAAAATCTGTTGTTTAGTATAGTCACCTTCGTTCATTATCTTAGTTAGATCTTCTAGATAACTTACTGCAGTTTCTGCAATAGCACTTGCTGCTTCACTTTTCACTTTTCTGTTATGGAGAAGGCTTCTTTCCTTAAACCAACATTTCCTAGCTTCAAACTTTTCTTCTGCAGCTCCCTTACCTCTCTCAGTCCTCACAGATTTAAAAAGAGTTAAGTTTTGTTCTGGATTAGGCTTTGGCTTAAGGAAATGTGGTGACTGTTTGATCTTTTAAAACTCTCTACATATCAACAATAATGCTATTTCTCTTATCATCTGCATGTTCACTGGAGTAGCACTTTTAATTTCCTTCAAGAAAATTTCCTTTACATTCACAATTAGCTATTTGGTGCAAGAGGCCTAACTTGCAGCCTGTCCCTGCTTTCAATGTGTCTTCCCCACTAAGCTTAATCATTTCTAGCTTTTCATTAAAGTGAGAGATGGGCAACTATCTTTAATTTTAATATTGTTGTGTCTCAGGGAATAGGCAGGCTCAAGGAGAAGGAGAGTGAGGCAGAATACCTGGTCAATGGAGCAATCAGAACACATATAACATTTATTGATTAAGTTTGCCATCTTACATGGGCACAGTTTTTGGCAGCCCAGAACAATTACAATATCAAAGATCATTTATCACACACAGATCACCATAACACATACAGTAAAAATGAAAAGGTTTGAAATATTGTGAAAATTACCAAATAAGACACAAAGACCGGAAGTGAACAAATACTGCTGGAAAAAATGGTGCCATTGACTTGGTGGAGGCAGGGTTGCAACAAACCTTCACTTTTTAAAAAATATCTTATTTGCAAAGCTCAGTGAAGTGAAACACAATGAAACAAGGCTTTAGTAATTCAACAAATATGCAACGAGCAAATATTAAACAGTGCCTAGCACAGAGCAAGAACAATAGCAACAAAAATAGTCTCTTCTCTTCTATTAAGATTAAGTTGAAACATTGTAAGTACTCTTTTCTTCCTATAGTTTATTCTAGCGCTTTCATCCCTTTATATGAATTGTAAAACTATGGGATATCTCATGAAACAGTTTCTAAATCTGGATATTTGACCAGTGCCTCACAGCCTCATGGTGAAAAAGACACAGAGAACAGTGAAAGAAGATATGAAGGACAAGGAGTGAAAAAAAGTTATGGTGGTAATAAATTCGTTGCTGTCTCATCAGTAAGTCCTATCTGACTCTTTTCAACCCCATGAACTGTACAACCCACTCCCCAGGCTCCTCTATCCATGGGATTTCCCAGGCAAGAATACTGGAGTGGGTTGTCGTTTTCTTCTCCAGGATATCCTCCCTACTGAGGAAATCTGCTCCACAAATCCACATCTGCTCCATTGCAGGTGAATCATTTACTACTGAGCTACCAGGGAAGCCCCGGTAGGATAGTAAAATCTGTCATTTCAGTTGCTCAGTCATATCTGACTCTTTGCAATGCCATGGACTGCAGCATGCCAGGCTTCCCTATCCACCACCAACTCAAACTCTTGTCCATAGAGTCAGTGATGCCATCCAACCATCGCATCCTCTGCCATCCCATTTCCTCCCACCTTCAATCTTTCCTAGCATCAGGGTCTTCAGCATAGTCCCTCCAATGATTATTCAGGACTGATTTCCTTTAGGATGGACTGGTTGGCTCTCCTTGCAGTCCAAAGTACTCTCAAGAGTCTTCTCCAAGACTACAGTTCAAAATCATCAATTATTTCATGCTCAGTTTTCTTTATAGTCCAACTCTCACATCCATACATGACTACTAGAAAACACAGCTTTGACTAGATGGACTTTTGCTGCCAAAGTAACGTCTTTGCTTTTTAATATGCTGTCCAGATTGGTCATAGCTTTTCTTCCAAGGAGCAAGTGTCTTTTAATTTCATGGCTGCAGTCACCAACTGCAGTTATTTTGGAGCATTTTCCTGTTTTCATTGTTTCCCCATTTATTTGCCATGAAGTGATGGGACCAGATGCCATGATCTTAGTTTTTTGACTGTTGAACTTTAAGCCAACTTTTTCACTCTCCTCTGTCACTTTCATCAAGAGGCTCTTTAGTTCTTCTTCGCTTTCTACCATAAGGGTAGTGTTATCTGCATATCTGAAGTTATTGTTATTTCTCCCAGCAATCTTGACTCCACCCAGTGCTTCATCCAGCCCTGTATTTCTCATAATGTACTCTGCATATAAGTTAAATAAACAGGGTGACAGTATACAGCCTTGATGGACTCCTTTCCCTATTTGGAACCAGTCTGTTGTTCCATGTCCGATTCTAACTATTGCTTCTTGACCTGCATATAGATTTCTCAGGAGGCAGGTCAGGTGGTGTGGTATTACCATCTCAAAGAATTTTCCACAGTTTGTTGTGATCCACACAGTCAAAAGCTTTGGCACAGTTAAGAAAGCAGAAATAGATGTTTTTCTGGAGCTTTGTCGCTTTTTTGATGATCCAACAGGTGTTGACAATTTGACCTCTGGTTCCTCTGCCTTTTCTAAATCCAGCTTGAACATCTGGAAGTTCATGGTGCATGTACTGTTGAGTCCTGGCTTGGAAGATTTTGAGTATTACTTTGCTAATGAGTGAGATGAGTGCAATTGTGAGGTAGTTTGAGCATTCTTTGGCATTGCCATTCTTAGGGACTGGAATGAAAACAGACCTTTTCCATGCCTGATGAGTTTTCCAACTTTGCTGACATACTGAGTGCCACACTTTCATAGTATCATCTTTTAGGATTTGAAATAGCTCAACTGGAATTCCATCACCTCCACTAGCTTTGTTTGTAGTGATGCTTCCTAAGGCTCAGTTGACTTCACATTCCAGGAAGTCTGGCACAATGTCATACCATTGTGATTATCTGGGTCATGAAGATCTTTTTTGTATAGTTTTTCTGTGCATTCTTGCCACCTCTTCTTAATACCTTCTGCTTCTGTTAGGTCCATACCATTTGTGTCCTTTATTGAGCCCATCTTTGCATGAAACGTTCCCTTGGTATCTCTAGTTTTCTTGAATAGCTCTCTAGTCTTCCCCATTCTATTGTTTTCCTCTATTTCTTTGCACTGATCACTGAAGAAGGCTTTCTTATTTCTCCTTGCCATTCTTTGGAACTCGGCATTCAAATGGGTATATCATTCCTTTTCTCCTTTTCCTTTTGCATTTTTTCTTTCTCAGATATTTGTAAGGTCTCCTGAGACAACCATTTTGCCTTTTAAAATTTCTTTTTCTTGTGGATGATCTTCACTGTCTCTGTACAATGTCACAAACTTCCGTCCATAGTTCTTCAACCAGACTGTCTATCAGATCTAACCCACTGAATCTATTTGTCACTTCCACTGTATAATCATAAGGGATTTGACTTAGACAGGGGATGTGAGTGCAGTAGACCTGGGTATGGGATAAACCCTCTTGGAGGACCTCACGATTAACCCCACCACAGAGATGCCAGAACTTACACAGTACTGGTGAAAAGGACTCTTGGTGGGCACAAACAAAAGCTTGCATGCACCAGGACCCAGGAGAAAGAAGCAGCGACTCCATGAAAGGTTAACCTAGACTTGCCCATGATTGTCTAGTAGTCTCTGGCAGAGCTGTGGGAGGCAGTGGCCTGCTACAGGGTTGGAGGCACTGACTGCAACAGTGTGTGCATGGGATCTTTTGAAGGAGGTCACCATTATCTTCATTCCCTCCACCATAGTTTGGCCTCAGGTCAAACAAATGGAAGGGAAGGGATCACAGCCCTGCCCATCAAGAGAAAATTGGATTAAACATTTACTGAGCATCAGTTCAGTTCAGTCGCTCAGTCGTGTCCAACTCTTTGCCACCCCATGAATTGCAGCACGCCAGCCCTCCCTGTCCATCACCAATTCCCAGAGTTCACTCAGACTCATGTCCATCGAGTCAGTGATGCCATCCAGCCATCTTATCCTCTGTCATCCCCTTTTCCTCCTGCCCCCAATCCCTCCCAGCATCAGAGTCTTTTCCAGTGAGTCAACTCTTCGCATGAGGTGGCCAAAGTACTGGAGTTTCAGCTTTAGCATCATTCCTTCCAAAGAAATCCCAGGGCTGATCTCCTTCAGAATGGACTGGTTGGATCTCCTTGTAGTCCAAGGGACTCTCAAGAGTCTTCTCCAACACCACAGTTCAAAAGCATCAACTCTTTCAGTACTCAGCCTTCTTCACAGTCCAACTCTCACGTCCATACATGACCACAGGAAAAACCATACCTTTGACTAGGCAGACCTTAACTGGCAAAGTAATGTCTCTGCTTTTGAATATGCTATCTAGGTTGGTCATAACTTTCTTTCCAAGGAGTAAGTGTCTTTTAATTTCATGGCTTCAATCACCATCTGCAGTGATTTTGGAGCCCAAGAAAATAAAGTCTGACACTGTTTCCACTGTTTCCCCATCTATTTCCCATGAAGTGATGGGACCGGATGCCATGATCTTCGTTTTCTGAATGTTGAGCTTTAAGCCAACTTTTTCGCTCTCCTCCTTCACTTTCATCAAGAGGCTTTTTAGCTCCTCCTCACTTTCTGCCATAAGGGTGGTGTCATCAGCATATCTGAGGTTATTGATATTTCTCCCGGCAATCTTGATTCCAGCTTGTGTTTCTTCCAGTCCAGCGTTTCTCATGATGTACTCTGCATATAAGTTAAATAAGCAGGGAGACAATATACAGCCTTGACGTACTCCTTTTCCTATTTGGAACCAGTCTGTTGTTCCATGTCCAGTTCTAACTGTTGCTTCCTGACCTGCATACAGATTTCTCAAGAGGCAGGTTAGGTGGTCTGGTATTCCCATCTCTTTCAGAATTTTCCACAGTTTATTGTGATCCACACAGTCAAAGGCTTTGGCATAGTCAATAAAGCAGAAATAGATGTTTTTCTGGAACTCTCTTGCTTTTTCCATGATCCAGCGGATGTTGGCAATTTGATCTCTGGTTCCTCTGCCTGTTCTAAAACCAGCTTGAACATCAGGGAGTTCACGGTTCACATATTGCTGAAGCCTGGCTTGGAGAATTTTGAGCATTACTTTACTAGCGTGTGAGATGAGTGCAATTGTGCGGTAGTTTGAGCATTCTTTGGCATTGCCTTTCTTTGGAATTGGAATGAAAACTGACCTTTTCCAGTCCTGTGGCCACTGCTGAGTTTTCCAAATTTGCTGGCATATTGAGTGCAGCACTTTCACAGCATCATCTTCCAGGATTTGAAACAGCTCAACGGGAATTCCATCACCTCCACTAGCTTTGTTCTTAGTGATGCTTTCTAAGGCCCACTTGACTTCACATTCCAAGATGTCTGGCTCTAGATTAGTGATCACATCCTCATGATTATCTGGGTCGTGAAGATCTTTTCTGTACAGTTCTTCTGTGTATTCTTGCCACCTCTTCTTAATATCTTCTGCTTCTGTTAGGTCCATACCATTTCTATCCTTTATCGAGCCCATCTTTGCATGAAATGTTCCCTTGGTATCTCCAATTCTCTTGAAGAGATCTCTAGTCTTTCCCATTCTGTTGTTTTCCTCTATCTCTTTGCATTGATTGCTGAAGAAGGCTTTCTTATCTCTTCTTGCTATTCTTTGGAACTCTGCATTCAGATGCTTATATCTTTTCTTTTCTCCTTTGCTTTTCGCCTCTCTTCTTTTCAGTGCTATTTGTAAGGCTTCTCCAGACAGCCATTTTGCTTTTTTGCATTTCTTTTCCATGGGGATGGTCTTGATCCCTGTCTCCTGTACAATGTCACGAACCTCATTCCATAGTTCATCAGGAACTCTATCTATCAGATCTAGGCCCTTAAATCTATTTCTCACTTCCACTGTATAATCATAAGGGATTTGATTTAGGTCATACCTGAATGGTCTAGCGGTTTTCCCTACTTTCTTCAATTTAAGTCTGAATTTGGAAATAAGGAGTTCATGATCTGAGCCACAGTCAGCTCCTGGTCTTGTTTTTGTTGACTGTATAGAGCTTCTCCATCTTTGGCTGCAAAGAATATAATCAATCTGATTTCGGTGTTGACCATCTGGTGATGTCCATGTGTAGAGTCTTCTCTTGTGTTGTTGGAAGAGGGTGTTTGCTATGACCAGTGCATTTTCTTGGCAAAACTCTATTAGTCTTTGCCCTGCTTCATTCCGCATTCCAAGGCCAAATTTGCCTGTTACTCCAGGTGTTTCTTGACTTCCTACTTTTGCATTCCAGTCCCCTATAATGAAAAGGACATCTTTTGGGGGTGTTAGTTCTAAAAGGTCTTGTAGATCTTCATAGAACCATTCAACTTCAGCTTTTCCAGTGATACTGATTGGGGCATAGACTTGGATCACTGTGATATTGAATGGTTTGCCTTGGAAATGAACAGAGATCATTCTGTCATTTTTGAGATTGCATCCAAGTACTGCATTTCAGACTCTTTTGTTGACCATGATGGCTACTCCATTTCTTCTGAGGGATTCCTGCCCGCAGTAGTAAATATAATGGTCATCTGAGTTAAATTCACCCATTCCAGTCCATTTTAGTTCGCTGATTCCTAGAATGTCGACATTCACTCTTGCCATCTCTTATTTGACCATTTCCAATTTGCCTTGATTAATGGACCTGACATTCCTGAGCATGTCCCTCTTCAATCAGAACAGGATTCAGTTTCCCCCTCAGTCAGTATCTCCCATCAGGAAGCTTCCATAAGCCTCTTATCCTTCTCAATCAGAGGGCAGACAGAATGAAAACACAATCACAGAAAACTAACCAATCTGATCACATGGACCACAGTCTTGTCTAACTCAATGAAACTATGGGCCACCCAAGACAGACAGGTCATGTTAGAGAGTTCTGACAAAATGTGGTCCACTGGAGAAGGGAATGGCACACCACGTCAGTATTCTTGCCTTGAGAACTCCATGATGAGTATGAAAAGGTAAAAGGTTAGGACACTAAAACTTGAACTCCCCAGGTCAGTAGGTGCCCAATATGCTACTGGAGAAGAGTAGAGAAATAACTCTAGAAATAATGAAGAGATGGAGCCAGAGTAAAATCAACACAGTTGTGGATGTGACAGGTGATGCAAGTAAAAAGTCTGATGCTGTAAAGAACAATATTGCATGGTAATCTGGAATATTAAGTCCATGAATCAAGACAAATTGGAAGTGGTCAAACAGGAGATGGCAAGAGTGAATATCGACATTTTAGGAATCAGTGAACTAAAATGGACTGAAATGGGTGAATTTAACTCAGATGACCATTATATCTACTACTGTGGGCAAGAATCCCTTAGAATAAATGGAATAGCCTTCACAGTTAACAAAGGAATCTGAAAGGCAATACTTGGATGCAATCTCAAAAACAACAGAATGATCTCTGTTCATTTCCAAGGCAAACCATTCAATATCACTGTAATCCAATTCTATGCCTCAAACAATAGTGCTAAAGAAGCTAAAGTTGAATAGTTCTATGAAGTTCTATGAAGTTCTACAAAACCTTCTAGAACTAACATCAAAAAATAAAAAAAAGGTGTCCTTTTCATTATAAGGGATTGAAATGCAAAAGTAGGAAGTCAAGAGATACCTTGTGTAACAGGTAAATTTGGCCTTGGAGTACAAAACGAAGCAGGTCAAAGGCTAACAGATTTTTGCCAAGAGAACACACTGGTCACAGCAAACACCCTCTTCCAACAACACAAAAGACTCTACACATGGGCAACACCAGATGGTCAATACCGAAATTAGATTGACTACATTCTTTGCTTCCAAAGATGGAGAAGCTCTATATAATAAGACTGGGAGCTGACTGTGGCTCAGATCATGAACTCCTTATTGTCAAATTCTGACTTAAATTGAAGAAAGTAGGGAACACCAGTAGACCATTCAGGTATGACCTAAATCAAATCCCTTTCGATTATACAGGATAGTAAGATAGAAGTACTAAAAGCAACCCACAATCTGTTATTAACTGAGAGAACATGATGTAGGAAACTATGTGTTATGAGTATAAGCAGAACAATGATTTGGGTTCTCTCAAAACCTTGGACCTTCCATTACAACTGATATAAGTGTGGCCACATTCAAAACCTCTTCCCTGGAGCTCACATGGTAAGGAGGAGACCCAGGTTCAATCTCTGGATCAGAAAGATCCTGTGGAGAAGGGAATGGCAACCCACTGCAGTATTCTTGCCTGGAGAATCCCATGGACAGAGAAGTCTGGGGGGCTACAGTCCATGGGATAGCAATGAGTCAGACAAGACTGATCGACTTAACACACCACACTATATTCAAAAGGAGAGTTCCCCTTTTTATGTTCCCTTTTTAAAGACCATCAGTGAATCATAGGTCATTTCTGATAAGATCTGCTCTTATATTTTAAAATGTGTATTTAACCAAAGAAGACTTCATTTCTCTTTTATGTGTCTGTTGGGCCCATTGATTATTGCATCTGAGAAAAATAAGGTTGTTAAAATTTCATTTCTCATAAAATACATAAAAAATAAATTTGTGAATATGTTATTAGTAACCATTAAGTTCTGTTTATGAGCTTCATATAGGGTTCAATTTTTTTAAATCTTTGGACCTAAGCTTAGTTCCTTTGGACAATATGCCAAACCAATTAAATTAAAAGAAATATCTTGTTGGCAATATTTAGTTATTTGAGGTGTAGTACCGACATCCCTATTTTCTTGCTGGCTAATAACTGGAGGCTGTTTCTAGACAGTGCCTCCAGTTCCTCACCAATAACCCTCTATAGGCAGTTCACAAAACTGATGTTTGATTTCTTCTAGACCATTTGGAGCACATCCCTTTACTTCCTCTTCTTAAATCAACTGGAGAAACTCTTCTTTCAAAAGGCTTCTTGATTAGGTTAGAATCAACAGGACCATCACCCTTTTGCCATATTAGTTACCATAATCAATCTAGTGACATATTGTATTGACAGGTCTTCTTCACATCTAAATTTGAGAGGATCAAACCATGGTAAGATTCATTGAGAACCATCTTAGATTCCACTTTCCCAAAAATTTAAAACAAAACAAAACAAAAAAACAAGTCTTTTGTTATACTTACTTCCTTTTCTTGTTTCTCTTTACTAAGTAAAAATACTTATATTGGGCTTTCCTGGGATGCAGCAGTAAAGGATCCACCTGCCAGCGCAGGAGATGCAAGACTTGTGGGTTCAGTCCCTTTGTTGAGAAGGGAATGACAACCCACTCCATTATTCTTCCCTGGAAAATTCCATGCACAGAGAAACCTAGAACCTAGGAACCATGGGGTCACAAAGAGGCAGACATGACTGAGCACGCAGCACAAAGCACCATACTTACATTTACCTCTTTTGCTACTTTCTCAACTCTCATTCCAAGACAGACTTTCCAAAATACCTTAAAAAAAATATATTCTGAATGCATATATCTTATTGCCCACCAGCCATTTTATTCACAACATCTTCAAAAGCATCATATCCAATTATGAATTTCTCTCTTCCTCCCTTTCACTTCTCTTATTTTTCTAATGTCATTAATAGCTCAAGCAAATGTTTTTTCTTCTAAAATAGGATCCTGAAATCACACTTGACTGTCTACACCTTTATTTCTCATTTTTAGATAGTCATTAGGTCCTGAAAATCTTCCTTGAAAACGTTGAACCTGGTTTCTTTTCAGATAGTCTGCCCATTTGGTGTTGGAGAAGATCTTGAGTCCCTTGGACTGCAAGGAGATCCAACCAGTCCATCCTAAAGGAAATCAGTCCTGAATATTCATTGGAAGGATTGATGCTGAAGCTGAAACTCCAAAACTTTGGCCACCTGATGTGAAGAACTGACTCATTGGAAAAGACCCTGATGCTGGGAAAGATTGAAGGCAAGAGAAGGGGACAGCAGAGGATGCTATGGTTGGATGGCATCAGACTGTATGCACATGAGTTTAAGTAAGCTCCAGGAGTTGGTGATGGACAGGGAAGCCTGGTGTGCTGCAGTCTTTGGGGTCACAAAGAGCTGGACATGACTGAGTGACTGAACTGAACTAATTAGGTTCTGGAGTACAGCATAGTGATTCAGAGTTTTTACAGATTATACTCCATTGAAAGTTATTACAAGAAATTTTCTATAATTCCCAGTGCCATACAGTATATTCTTGCTGTTTGTCTAGAGGAAAAAAAAACTGTATAATAACATTTATATGTGAAATCTAAAGAATAATACAAATAACAAATAATAAATAACAACATATATGCAGAACAGAA
The DNA here is from genome assembly GCA_006410675.1 of Oreotragus oreotragus. Classification (NCBI taxonomy): domain Eukaryota; kingdom Metazoa; phylum Chordata; class Mammalia; order Artiodactyla; family Bovidae; genus Oreotragus; species Oreotragus oreotragus. Next base: position 319,143 of record SJYX01017092.1, read on the forward strand.
ACATATTCACAGATGTGGAAAATAAACCAGTGATTACCAAAGGAGTGAGTGAGGGAGGAGGGGAAAATTAGAGGTATGAGATCAAGAGATATAAACCACCATGTATAAAATAGGCAAGCAACAATGTCTCCCCATTATTTTAGTTCAGTTCCTTTCACATATGGGCTGCCCGGTTTCTGCTTGTCCAATGATCTGGAAATGACTTCTGTCCTCCAAAATGCTAAATCCCTAAATCCCTAAACATAGAAATGCCCAAGGAATGGTTTGAGGACCATTTTAAACTTCAAAATTTGCAATACTAACATTAAAACATTTGTATAATTATAACATTTGTATCATTGATAAAGGATAAGGAGTTAAAGCGCTTCCCTGGTGGCTCAGTGGCGGAGAATCCACGTGCCAGCCCTGGAGATGAGGGTTTGATCCCTGGGTCAGGAAAATCCCCTGGAGAAGGAATTGGCAATCTCCTCCAGGATTCTTGCCTGGGACATCCCATGGACAGAGAAGCCTGGCGGGCTACAGTCCATGGGATCACAACAGAGTTGGATACAACTTAAAGACTCAACAACAAATAACAGTCAAGATATATCATTCCTTGAAATGTTATTAGATCAGTCTTTAAAGATCACACTATTAATATATATCTTCCAAGTTTTTGAGGGGTTTGTTTATGCAATTTCTCTGCCTTTCAAAAGGTCAACAAAGATAGATTAAATAGATTAAACATGCTTATTATTAGAGTTTCTAAAACCAATTCCACTCCCAATTCACCCCTACACCTAAAATATATAATTTGAGGGGAAATTTTATCAATTTTAATAACTTATATTGAGTCTCAGTTAAATCTTTGCCACGGTAACATCCCACCTTTGATGTTTTTCCAAACCTCCATCCACCCAACTCTAAAACGTATTTTGTTCCAAAATTTCCTTTTACATGATCTTACCCTCCTTAGCAGGATTTCCCTGGTGACTCAGATGGTAAAGAATCTGCCTGCAGTGTGGAAGAACTGGATTCAATCCCTGGGTCAAGAAGATCCCCTGGAGAAGGAAATGGCAACCCACTCCAGTGTTCCTGCCTGGAGAATCCAGGGGNACGTATTTTGTTCCAAAATTTCCTTTTACATGATCTTACCCTCCTTAGCAGGATTTCCCTGGTGACTCAGATGGTAAAGAATCTGCCTGCAGTGTGGAAGAACTGGATTCAATCCCTGGGTCAAGAAGATCCCCTGGAGAAGGAAATGGCAACCCACTCCAGTGTTCCTGCCTGGAGAATCCAGGGGCAGAGGAGCCTGGTGAGCTACAGTCCATACAGTCTCAAAGAGTCAGACATGACTGAGCAATGAACACTTTCACTTTTCTTTATATATAGCAGTGTGTATATGTCAGTCCCAATCTCCCAATTCATCCCTTCCTCCCTTTCCCCTTGGTAATCATGTTTGTTTTCTACATCTATAGCTAGTCTGTTCTGTAGATAAGTTCACTTGTACATTTATTTAGATTCCACATGTAATATCATCTGATATTTTAATGCAATGTTTTTTAAGACTGACCACTCATTAAGTTTGATACACATGGAAATGAACACCTGTGGTTTAAAATCATATAATGGTTGTTTTTGTTCAGTCACTCAGTTGTGCCTGACACTTTATGACCCCATGGACTACAGCACATCAGGCTTCCCTGTCCTTCACTATCTCCCAGAGTTTGCTCAGTTTCATGTCCACTGAGTTGATGATGTCATCTATCCATCCCTTCCTCTGTTTCCCCCATCTCCTCCTGCCCTCAATCTTTCCCAACATCAGGGTATTTTCAAATGAGTTGGTACTTCACATCAGGTGACCCAACTATTAGAGATTCAGCTTCAGCATCAGTCCTTCCAGTGAATATTCAGGGTTGATTTCCTTTAAGACTGACTGGCTTGATCTCCTTGCTGTCCAAGGGACATCATTGGAGTTTGGAATTTTAAAGTTATTAGAACGTTAATTCAGCCTTATTTATATACAACTATCAGTCACTCAGTCATGTCCGACTCTCTGTGACCCCATGGACTGCTACAGGTCAGGCTTCCCTGTCCATCACCAACTCCCAGAGCTTACTCAAACTCATGTCCATCAAGTCAGTGATGTCATCTAACCTTTTCATCCTCTGTCGTCCCCTTCTCCTCCTGCCTTCAGTATTTCTCAGCATCAGGGTCTTTTCCAATGAGTCAGTTCTCCACATCAGGTGGAGTGTCAGCTTCAGCATCAATCCTTCCAATGAATATTCAGGACTGATTTACTTTAGGATGGACTGGTTGGATCTCCTTGCAGTCCAAGGGACTCTCAAGATCTTCTCCAACACCAAATGGGCAGACTATCTGAAAAGAAATCAGGTTCAACGCTTCCAAGGAAGAGTGTCAGGACCATGACTATCTAAAAATGAGAAATAAAGGTGTAGACAGTCAAGTGTGATTTCAGGATCCTATTTTAGAAGAAAAAAATATTTGTTTGGCCAAAATATTGGAGCTTCAGCTTCAACATCAGTTCTTCCAATGAACACTCAGGACTGACCTCCTTTAGGATGGACTAGTTGGATCTCCTAGCAGTCCAAGGAACTCTTCAAGAGTCTTCTCCAACACCACAGTTCAAAAGCATCAATTCTTTGGCACTCAACTTTCTTTATAGTTCAACTTGTACATTCATACATGACTACTGGAAAAACCATAGCTTTGATTAGATGGACATTTGTTGGCAAAGTAATGTCTTTGCTTTTTAACATGCTGTCTAGATTGGTCATAGCTTTTATTCCAAGGAGCAAGTGTCTTTTAATTTCATGGCTGCAGTCACCATCTGCAGTTATTTTGAAGCCCCCCAAAATAGTCTCTCACTGTTTCCATTGTTTCCTCATCTATTTGCCATGAAGTGATGGGACCAGATGCCATGATGTTGGTTTTTTGACTGTTGAACTTTAAGCCAACTTTTTCACTCTCCACATTCACTTTCATCAAGAGGTTTTTTAGCTCCTCTTCACTTCTGACATAAGTGTGGTGTCATCTGCATATGTGAGGTTATTGATATTTCTCCCAACAATCTTAACTCCAGCCTGTGCCTCATCCAGCCCCGTATTTCTCATGATGTACTCTGCATATAAGTTAAATAAGCAGAGTGACAATATACAGCCTTGATGAATTTCTTTCCCAATTTGGGATCAGTCTGTTGTTCCATGTGAAATTCTAATTATTGCTTCTTGACCTGCATACAGATTTCTCTGGAAGCAGGTCAGGTGGTGTGTATTCCCATCTCTTGAAGAATTTTCCACAATTCGTTGGGATCCACACAGTCAAAGTCTTTGGCCCTGTCAATAAAGCAGAAGTAGATGTTTTTCTGGAACTCTCTTGCTTTTTGGATGATCCAACGGGTGTTGGAAATTTAATCTCTGGTTCCTCTGCCTTTTCTGAATCCAGTTTGAACATCTGGAAGTTCATGGTTCACGTACTGTTGAATGCTGGCTTGGAGGATTTTGAATATTTCTTTGCCAGTGTGTGAGATGAGTGCAATTGTGCAGTAGTTTGAGCATTTTTTGGCATTGCCTTTCTTTGGGATTGGAAAGAAAACAGACCTTTCCCATGCTTGTGGCTACTGCTGAGTTTTTCACATTTGCTGGCATATTGAGTGCCACACCTTCAGAGCATCATCTTTTATGATTTGAAATAGCTCAACTGGAATTCTATCACATCTACTAGCTTTGCTTGTAGTGATACTTCCTAAGGCCCACTTGACTTCACATTCCAGGTCTAGGTGAGTGATCACACCATTATGATTATCTGGGTCATGAAGTTTTTTTTGTACAGTTCTGTGTATTCTTGCCACCTCTTCTTAATAGCTCCTGCTTCTGTTAGGTCCATACCATTTCTGTCCTTTATTGTGCCCATCTTTACAAGAAATGGTCCCTTGGTACCTCTACTTTTCTTGAATTTCTCCCTAGTCTTTCCCATTCTGTTGTTTTCCTCTATTTATTTACACTGATCACTGAGGAAAGCTTTCTTATCTCTCCTTGCTATTCTTTGGAACTCTGCATTCAAATGGGTATATCTTTCCTTTTCTCCTTTGCCTTTGGCTTCTTTTCTTTTCTCAGCTATTTGTAAGCCCTCCTCAGACAATTATTTTGCCTTTTTGCATTTCTTTTTCTTGTGGATGGTCTAGATCACTGTCTCTTGTCACCAACTTCTGTCCATATTTCTATAGGCACTCTATCAGACCTAATACCTTGAATCTATTTATCACTTCCACTGTGTAATTGTAAGGGATTTGATTTAGGTCATATCTGAATAGTCTAGTGGTTTTCTCTACCTTCTTTAATTTAAGTCTGAATTTTGCAGTAAGGAGTTCATGATCTGAGCCTCAGTCAGCCCCTGGTGTTGTTTTTGCTGACTGTATAGAGCTTCTCCATTTTGACCATTTAGTGATGTACATGTGTAGAGTCTTCTCTTGTGTTGTTGGAAGAGGGTATTTACTATGAGCAGTGCATTCTCTTGGCAAAACTGTTAGCCTTTGACCTGCTTCATTCTGTACTCCAAGGCCAAATTTGCCCATTACTCCAGGTATTTCTTGACTTCCTACTTTAGCATTCCAGTTCCCTATAATGAAAAGGATATCTTCTTTGGGTGTTAGTTCTAAAAGGTCTTATGGGTCTTCATAGAACCATTCAACATCAGCTTCTTCAGTGTTACTGGTTGGGGCATAGGCTGGATTACTATGATATTGACTGATTTGCCTTCAAAACAAACAGAGATCATTCTGTTGTTTTTGAGATTGCACAAATAGTTTGTATACAACTATAACTTTCTTTTGTGTGTGTTATTTACAGAGTAGAAATATTTTCTAAATCAGAAATCTCTGGTAGGACAAAATATTCAGCATCACTGGATAATGTTTTAAAAACCTTCAGGCCACCAGCAGGCTTAAAATGGATTTGTGTCTCATATCTATACTTTCAAAGTCCTGACTTTACATATATTTTTTTGTAATTTAGATTTCATTGAACTGGAGATTCCACAGTGAAAATCTTTAATAATCTTAAGGAAAAATAGCTGTTTGGTACACTAAGAGAGACTTTTTCTCTCACTTTCCCTGCCCATTACATCTAATAAATTAATCTCAAGCCTTTGCTACAAATGGTTGAGACTTCTTTAATTAGAAGTTTTTGCTTCTGGAATGAAAATGCAAAATTATCTGAAATACTTTAGAAGTGTTCAGTGTTTCAAACTGTTTAACATGACACAATTTAAACTTCAAAGAAATGATGAAGTGAAGTGAAGTCACTCAGTCATGTCCGACTCTGCTACCCCGTGGACTGTAGCCCACCAGGCTCCTCCCTCCGTGGGATTCTCCAGGCAAGAATACTGGAGTGGGTTGCCATTTCCTTCTCCAGGGGATCTTCCCAACCCAGGGATTGAACCCAGGTCTCCCACATTGCAGGCAGATGCTTTAACCTCTGAGCCACCAGAGAAGCCCAAGTTGTGTGCTTTTGGATGACAGCTCAAAGCATGGACTTGTGCTGGTCCATGACTTCCCTGAAATCCTGGATGATGTATCTCACTTTAAGTGCTTGAATAAAAATTTCCATTTGTAGCCTTAGTCACTTCCATTTTAATACTGTACTTCTTAAGAGGTTAGTAAAAGATTTTCTTTAAAAATTGTCACTATATCGACACTGATATGTGATATGTAATAGAATTGTCTACTGAAGTATAGATAATAGCCACAGTTTCACTGAAAATCAGCACCAGTTTGAAAGAAATAGCTGAACCAACTTTCTAAATAGGAACTTTAATAGGAAAGAGGAAGCAATCTGTGAGAACACATACTTTTTTAAACATTAAAAATATTCTTTTACTATATATTGTACTGTGCTTAAATCAATTTCTTAGATTATTAGAAATAAACAATAGTTATTTTCTTCCAAAGTACCATTAAAATTTTTTACCAAACCCTTTGCTTATTCAAGGGACTTACTGAAACAATGCAAAATTAGTTAGAAAGGTAATCCATGAATACTTAGAATTAATGATTCAATAGAAATTTCCAGGCTGATATAAATCATTACCTGAATGTATAGAACAATCTTATGTGGCAGGCACTGTTCTTTCTACTTAATTATTTTAAATTACATACTTAGCAGCAGCAACATATATAAAATATTTTTTAGATGGGGAAAATGAAGCATAGAAACTGTGCCTTGTCTCAATCTGCTGTCGAAAATCACATAGTTAGTAAGTGAAGAAGTTGGGATTCAAGCTCAACAATCTTATGTGGCAGACACTGTTCTTTTTACTTAATTATTTTAAATTACATACTTAGCAGCAGCAACATATATAAAATATTTTTTAGATGGGGAAAATGAAGCATAGAAACTGTGCCTTGTCTCAATCTGCTGTCGAAAATCACATAGTTAGTAAGTGAAGAAGTTGGGATTCAAGCTCAGAGTTCATGATTATAACCATTAGGGTAAACAGTCTTCAAAGAATCACCCAGACTTGACTGAAGGCTGTTTATACTTTAAGTGTCCTCTTTAAAAGGGTTGCATAATATTGTTACGTGTGTAGAAACAGGAACTGGCAGCAGAAAAATCAGAAAAGAGACGGGATAACTATATAACTCAGCTTTTTACTTGCCAAGGACATAAAATCTGAGAAAAAGCTGTATTAGTATTTTAGAACCAGAAACTTCAAAAATCATTTTAACTTCACAGTGATACTTTACCACCTATTTTAAATATATTGTTTGCATTTGATTTATATTTAGTTTGTATTTAATTTATTACATATATTTCTACCCACTAAGCAGGCTTCTGCTCTTTCAAATATAAATGAGTGTTTTATTCTTTTAAGCACAATTTTTTTAAAATTTAGGTTATTTTTTCTATTATTCTGTGAACAATAGCAATATTAAAATCTTATAGAACTTTAATGGAATGAAAATTAAATTGAGCTGTTAGCCGGACAAAGGGCTTTTATACATTAGTCACTAATGTGCAAAGAAAATAAGAAAGCCATTTTTCTAAGAACAAAAATTGCTCTTTCCTATAGTATGACTCAGAGACTGAGCTATAAATAAAGAGGGACACAGAGGGGATGAGAGATGATAGTAGTGACAACACAGCTGTGTATGAATATGGAACTAAACTAATCAACAATTGACTGGCACGTTATAGAATTTTAAGTCTTTCTAAAAAAAAATCTCCAAAGGTNTTTTCTAAGAACAAAAATTGCTCTTTCCTATAGTATGACTCAGAGACTGAGCTATAAATAAAGAGGGACGCAGAGGGGATGAGAGATGATAGTACTGATAACACAGCTGTGTATGAATATGGAACTAAACTAATCAACAATTGACTGGCACGTTATAGAATTTTAAGTCTTTCTAAAAAAAAATCTCCAAAGGTTCTAGTCAAATTCATTACCCAATTTGCCAGAGCCATCATAGTACATGTGTGCTTGTCTGTATACCTGTGCGTGTGTGCTAAGTTGCTTCAATCCTGTCCCACTCTTTGCAACCCCATGAACTGTAACCCACCAGGCTCCTTTGCCCATGGAGTTCTCCAGGCAAGGATACTGGAGTGGGTTGCCATGCCCTTATCCAGGGAATCTTCCTGATCTAGGGATCAAAGCTGTGTCTCCTGCATTGAAGGCACTTTTTTTTACTGCTGAGCCAGGGAGGAAGTCCTTGTGTGTATACATATATAAATAACTGACTGCGTATATATTTGTATAAATATATTTGTATAAATATATATGCAGTCAGTTATTTCATAGCTATAATATACCTGTATTTAATTGTAGTTAACCACAAAACACCTGTGGATATAGGAGGAATAGAAATAAGTAAAATATGTATATATGTATTTTCTACACATAGATGTTATTGTTTAGTAGCTAGATTGTGTCTGACACTTTTGCAACCCCATTAACTGTAGCCCGCCAGGCACCTCTGTCCATGGAATTCTCCAGGCCAGAATACTACAGTGGGTAACCTTTCCCTCTTCCAGGGTATCTTCCCAACCCAGGGATCGAACCCAAGTCTCCTGCGTTACAGGTGGATTCTTTACCAGCTGAGCTACCAAGGAAGACTGTATTGATAGATAGATAGACAGAGAGATATGATATTCAGTTCAGTTCAGTTCAGTTCAGTCGCTCAGTCGTGTCCGACTCTTTGCGACCCCATGAATCGCAGCACGCCAGGCCTCCCTGTCCATCACCATCTCCCGGAGTTCACTCAGACTCACGTCCATCGAGTCCGTGATGCCATCCAGCCATCTCATCCTCGGTCGTCCCCTTCTCCTC
>SJYX01017092.1:350210-446241 GCA_006410675.1 Oreotragus oreotragus
TCTTGAGAGTCCCTTGGACTGCAAGGAGATCCAACCAGTCCATTCTAAAGGAGATCAGCCCTGAGTGTACCTTGGAAGGACTGATGCTAAAGCTGAAACTCCAGTACTTTGGCCACCTCATGGAAAGAGTTGACTCATTGGAAAAGACTCTGATGCTGGGAAGGATTGGGGGCAGGAGGAGAAGGGGACGACCGAGGATGAGATGGCTGGATGGCATCACTGACTCGATGGACATGAGTTTGAGTGAACACCGGGAGTTGGTGATGGACAGGGAGGCCTGGTGTGCTGCGATTCATGGGGTCGCAAAGTCAGACACCACTGAGTGATTGAACCGAACTGAACTGATACCAAGAATCAAGAAAACACCAGACTGACTGAAAAACCGAAAATCAATTGATGCCAAGAATCAAGATGACAAAGATGTCAGAAATATCTGACAAAGATTTTCAAACATCCATCATAAAAAAAAATGCTTGAATGGGCAATTACCGACACACTTGAAACAAATGAAAAAAGAGAAAGTCTCAGAAATAGCAAATAAATAGAAAAGAAATAGCAAAGAAACAGAAAGTCTCAACCAAAAAAGAGAATACATAAACCAAACAGAAATTTTAATACTAAAAATGATGACAACTAATTTTTAAAAGTCAATGGATAGGATCAACAGCAGAATGGAGGGGACAAAGGAAAGAATCAGTGAATTTAAAGACAAAACAATAGAAATTACCCAATCTAAACAACAGACACAGAGAGGCACACCACATAATGATAAAAAGGTAAATTCTCCAACAAGACATAGAAATCCTAATGAGTATGCACCAAACAAAAAAGTTCCAAGCATATCTGAAGCAAAAACTGATTGAAAGATGAAACAGACAAACCCACACACTTCTTTTTCAACCTCTGATAGAACAACTAGACAGAAAGTAAGCAAGGATATAGAAGAACTCAATGACAATATCAGCCAACAGAACTTAATCAACATTTATAAAACGCTCCACCCAACAAGAATTTATACACATTCTATTCAAGTGCACATGGAACATTATTCAAGACAGACCATACACTAGTCCATAAGACAAACCTTGACAAATTTAACAGAATTTACATCACACAAGGTATATTCTCTGACTATAATGGAATCAAACTAGAAATCAATAACAGAAAGATAAAAGGAAAATATCCAAATACTTGGAACTAAATATCCAACACTTGGAAACAATTCAATTCTAAATAATCTATGATCTAAAGAAGAAGTCTCAAGGGAAATTTAAAAATATATTGAACTCAGTAAAAATGAGAACGTAACATATAAAAATTTGTGTGATGCTGGTAAAGCAGTACTGAAAGGAAAATTTATAGCACTTAAATATATGCATAAGAATAAAGAAAAAGTCTCAGATCAATAATGTGCATTCTCACCTCAAGAACTTATAAAAGAGCAAAATAAAACTTATCAGCAAGCAGAAGGAAGGAAATAATGAGTAGAAATCAATGAAATTGACAATAGGAAAACAATAGAGAAAATCAGTAATTTTAAAAAATAAATAAAACCTATAGCAAGACTGAAAAAAAAGAGAAAAGCCTCAAATTTGAAACAGGAAATACAAGTATAAACTGTAGACACCCAAAATATAATAGGGAATGCCACAAACAACTCTACACATAAAAATTTTACTACTTAAATGAAATGGTCCTTGAAAAATACAAACTACCACAATTCATATCCCTATAAACTATGAGAAAATTGAATTCATAATTTTAAAACTTCTAAAAGAAATCTCCAGGCCCAGATGGTTTTAATGACATCAAAATTTAACCAAGAATTAATGACAATTCTTCCAGAAAACAAAACTAAAAGGAATACTTCTCAATTCATTTCGTGAAGCTAGTATTACCCTGATTTCAAACCCAGACAAAGACAGTACAAAAAAGACAACTGCAGACTAATATCACTCATAAATATAGCTGCAAAAATCCTTAACAAATGGTAACACATAGAATTCAGCAATATATAAAAAGAATGACCAAATGGGTAAATTCCAAGGCTGGAAAGCAAATTAAATATTGAAAAATGAATCAGTGTAATAAAAAAATTTTTTGACAATATTCAACATTCATTCATGATAAAAACTCAGAAAGAAATAGGAATAGAGAAAATTTCTTCAACTTGATAAATAGCATCTATAAAAAACCTAGGGCTAACATCATATTTAATGGTCAAAGACCGAAACCTTTCCCCCTAACATCAAGAACAAGGGAAAATATCAGTTTTCACTACTCTTATTCGATATACTGCTGCCTCTGCAATAGGCAAAAAAGGGAGAGAGAAAGAGAGCAAAAAGAAAAAGGAATAAAAGGCATTCAGATCTGGTAGAAGGAAATAAAAATATTCCTATTTGCAAATGACATGATGGGATACATAGAATATCCCAAGGAATCTACATTCAAACTCCTAGAGTTGTAAGTGAGTTCAGCAAGGTCACGTAAGATAAACATACAAAACTCATCATATTTCTTACACTAGAAATGAAGACTAGTGTTATACAATACCNAATATTCCTATTTGCAAATGACATAATGGGATACATAGAATATCCCAAGGAATCTACATTCAAACTCCTAGAGTTAGTAAGTGAGTTCAGCAAGGTCACATAAGATAAACATACAAAACTCACCATATTTCTTACACTAGAAATGAAGACTAGTGTTATATAATATCATTTATAATCACTCAAAAAAACACTTAAGTACAGGTATAATAAGCTTCCCAGGTGGCTCAGTGGTAAAGAATCTACCTGCCAATGCAGGAGATGTAGGAGACCCAGGTTGGATCCCTGGGTTGGGAAGATCCCCTGGAGTAGGAAATGCAACCAGCATTTCTTGCCTGGAAAATTCCATGGACAGAGGAGTCTGGCAGGCTACCGCCTGTGGGGTCACAAAGAGTCAAACATGATTGAGTGACTGAGCACACAGGTATAATAAAACATACAGAACTTTTTTGCCAAAACAAAAACAAAAGCCAAAAGGCTGACTAAAGAGATTAGAGAAGATATAAATAAATGGAGACACGTATAAATTAGAAGACTTCAACATACCCAAGATTTCCATTCTCTCCAAATGGATATCGGTTTAGTATAATTTCTGTCTAAATGCCAACAGGAGTTGTTGTAAATATCCACAAGATTATTCTAAAAGTCATATGGAAAGGCATAGGAATGGGAATAGATAGAACAATTTTAAATAAGAAGAATAAAGTGGGAGGAATCAGCCTAGTCAATTTCAGGACTTAGTATATAGCAAAGTAATTAAGACAGTGTGTTACTGATAGAAAAATACTCACAGATTAATGGAACAGATAGAGAACCCAGAAACAGACCCACACAAATACTCGACTGATTTTTCACAGTGGTGCAGAAAGCAATTCAGTGGAGGAAAGACAGCCTTTTACACAAGTGATGCTGGAACAAAGGACATTCACAGGCAGAAAAAAAAAAAAAAAATTGAGACTCAATATGTCTTACACCTTACACAAAAATGGGCTTCCTTTGTGGCTCAGATGGTAAAGAATCGCCTGCAATGGAAGAGACTTAGGCTTAATCTCTGGATCGGCAAGATACCATGGATAAGAAAATGGCAACCCACTCCAGTATTTTTGCCTGGAGAATTCTATGGACAGAGAAGGCCGGTGGGCTACAGTCCCAGGGGTCACAAAGAGACAGACACAGATGAGTGACCAACACTTACATTAAAATTATCTCAAAAGGATTGTAGGCTTAAATGTAAAATTATAAAAATTTCAGAGAAAAACATTTAAGAAAATCTTTAGGACTCAGGGTAAGTAAAGTATTTTAAGACTTGAGCCCAAAGCACAATACATGAAAGAAAAAAAAAATGAATAAATTGGACACTACCAAAAGATAAAAGTTTTGCCTTGCAGAAAACTCTGTTAGAGGTATAGAAACACAAGCTACGTATAACTTGGAGAAAAGATTTGCAAATCACATATTCAACAAAGAAATAGGATCCAAGATATACATAATTTACAATATAAAAATCTCAAAACTCAACAATAAAAAACAATCCAGTCAGTTCAGTTAAGTTCAGTCACTCAGTCGTATCCAACTCTGCCACCCCATGGACTGCAGCACACCAGGCCTCCCTGTCCATCACCAACTCCCGGAGTTTACTCAAACTCATGTCCATTGAGTCAGTGAGGCCATCCAACCATCTCATCCTCTGTCATCCCCTTCTCATGCCTTCAATCTTTCCTAGCATCAGGGTCTTTTCAAATGAGCCCGTTCTTGGCATCAGGTGGCCAAAGTATTGGAGTTTCAGCTTCAGCATCAGTCCTTCCAATGAATATTCAGGACTGATTTCCTTTAGAATGGACTGGTTGGATCTCCCTGCAGTCCAAGGGACTCTCAAGAGTATTCTCCAACACCACAGGTCAAAAGCATCAATTCTTCAGCACTCAGCTTTCTTTATAGTCCAACTCTCACATCCATCCATGACTACTGGAAAAACCATAGCTTTGACTAGACAGACCTTTGTTGACAAAGGAATGTCTCTGCTTTTTAATATGCTGTCTAGGTTGGTCATAACTTTTCTTCCAAGGAGTAAGCGTCTTTTAATTTCATGGCTGCAGTCACCATCTGCAGTGATTTTGGAGCCTAAAAAAGTCTGTCACTGTTTCCACTGTTTCCCCCCATCTATTTCCCATGAAGTGATGGGACCAGATGCCATGATCTTCATTTTCTGAATGTTGAGCTTTAAGCCAACTTTTTCACTCTCCTCTTTCACTTTCATCTAGAGGCTCTTTAGTTCTTCTTCACTTTCTGCCATACGGGTGGTGTCATCTGCATATCTGAGGTTACTGATATTTCTCCCAGCAATCTTGATTCCAGCTTGTATTTCATCCACCCCAGCATTTTTCATGATGTACTCTGCACATATAGGTTAAATAAGCAGGGTGACAATATACAGCCTTGACATACTTCTTTCCCAATTTGGAACCAGTCTGTTGTTCCATGTCCAGTTCTAACTGTTGCTTCCTAACCTGCATAAAGATTTCTCAAGAGGCAGTTCAGGTAGTCTGGTATTCCCGTCTCTTTCAGAATTTTCCACAGTTTGTGGTGATCCACGCAGTCAAAGGCTTTGGCATAGTCAAGAAAGCAGAAATAGATGTTTTTCTGGAACTCTTTTGCTTTTTTGATGATCCAACGGAAGTTGGCAATTTGATTTCTGGTTCCTCTGCCTTTTCTAAATCCAGCTTGAAGATCTGGAAGTTCACAGTTCATTGTGAACTGTATTGTTGAAGCTTGGCTTGGAGAATTTTGAGCATTACTTTACTAGCGTGTGAGATGAGTGCAACTGTGTGGTAGTTTGAGCATTTTTTGGCATTGCCTTTCTTTGGGATTGGAATGAAAACTGACATTTTCCAGTCCTCTGGCCACTGCTGAGTTTTCCAAATGTGCTGGCATATTGAGTTGCAGCACTTTCACAGCATCATCTTTCAGGATTTGAAATAGCTCAATTTGAATTCCATCACCTCCACTAGCTTTGTTCATAGTGATGCTTTCTAAGGCCCGCTTGACTTCACATTCCAGGATGTCTGGCTCTAGTGATCACAGCATTGTGATTATCTTGGTCATGAAGATCTTTTTTGTACAGTTCTTCTGTGTATTCTTGCCACCTCTTCTTAATATCTTCTGTTTCTGTTAGGTCCATACCACTCCTGTCCTTCATTGAGCCCATCTTTGCATGAAATGTTCCCTTGGTAGCTCGAATTTTTTTGAAGAGATCTCTAGTCTTTCCCATTCTATTGTTTTCCTCTATTTCTTTGCATTGATAGCTGAGGAAGGCTTTCTTATCTCTCCTTGCTATTCTTTGGAACTGTGCATTCAAATGGATATATCTTTGCTTTTCGCCTCTCTTCTTTTCACAGCTATTTGTAAAGCCTCCCCAGACAGCCATTTTGCTTTTTTGCATTTCTTTTTCTTGGGGATGATCTTGCTCCCTGTCTCCTGTACAATGTCACAAACCTCCGTCCATAGTTCATCAGGCAATCTATCAGATCTAGGCCCTTAAATCTATTTCTCACTTCCACTGTATAATTGTAAGGGATTTGATTTAGGTCATAATTGAATGGTCTAGTGTTTTTCCCTACTTTCTTCAATTTAAGTCTGAATTTGGCAATAAGGAGTTCATGATCTGAGCCACAGTCAGCTCCTGGTCTTGTTTTTGCTTACTGTATAGAACTTCTCCACCTTTGGCTGCAAAGAATATAATCTATTTGATTTCGGTATTGACCATCTAGTGAAGTCCATGTGTAGAGTCTTCTCTTGTCTTGTTGGAAGAGGGTGTTTGCTATGACTGGTGTGTTTTCTTGACAAAACTCTATTAGCCTTTGCCCTGCTTCATTCTGTACTCCAAGGCCAAATTTGCCTGTTACTCTAGGTGTTTCTTGACTTCCTACTTTTGCATTCCAGTCCCCTATAATGAAAAGGACATCTTTTTGGGGTGTTAGTTCTAGAAGTTCTTGTAGATCTTCAAAGAACCATTCAGCTTCAGCTTCTTCAGCATTACTGGTTGGGGCATAGACCAGTCAGAAGCATAAAGCTCCTATAGGCTAACATAGGCAGCGCACTCCCTAACATAAATCACAGCAAGATTCTCTATGACTCACTTCCTAGAATAATGGAAATAAAAACAAAAATAAACAAATGCTAAGCTGCTAAGTCACTTCAGTCATGTCTGACTCTGCGACCCCATAGATGGCAGCCCACCAGGCTTCCTTGTCCCTGGGATTCTCCAGGCAAGAACACTGGAGTGAATTGCCATTTCCTTCTCTAATGCATGAAAGTTAAAAGTGAAAGTGAAGTTGTGTCCGACTCTTAGCTACCACATGGACGGCAGCCTACCAGGCTCCTCCATCCATGGGATTTTCCAGGCAAGAGTACTGGAGTGGGGTGCCATTGCCTTCTCCGATAAACAAATGGGACCTAATTAAACTTAAAAGCTTTTGCACAGCAAAGGAAACTATAAATAAGGTGAAAAGACAACTCTCAGAATGGGAGAAAATAATAGCAAATGAACCAGCTGACAAAGGATCAATATCCAAAATATACAAGCAGCTCATACAGCTAAATAACAGAAAACAACCCAATCAAAAATTGGGAAGAAGACCTAACTAGGCATTTCTCCAAAGAAGACATGCACTTGGCTGATAACACAAGAAAAGATATTCAACATCGTTCATTATTAGGGAAACGCGAATGAAAACCACATGAGGTGTCACCTCATGGCCATCATCAATAAATGAGGGAGAGGGTGGGGAGAAAAGGGAACCCTCTTGCACCCTTGGTGGGAATGTAAATTGATACAGGCACTATGGAGAACAGTATGGAGATTCCTTTTAAAAACTAGGAATAAAACTACCAGAGGACCCAAAAATCCCACTACTGAGGATATACTCTGAAGAAACCATAATTGAAAAAGACACTTGTAGCCCAATGTTCACTGCAGCATTATTTATGATAGTTAGGACATGGAAGCAACCTAGATGTCCATCAACACATAAGTGGATAAAGCAGCTGTGGTACATATGTACCATGGAATATTACTCAGCCATAAAAAGGAATGCATTTGAGTCAGTTCTAATGAGGTGGATAAACGTACAGCCTATTATACAGAGTCAGAAAGAGAAAAACAAACATCATATACTAACGCATGTGTATGGAAGCTAGAAAGATGGTACTGATGAACCTAACTGCAGAGCAGCAATGGAGACACAGACAGAGAAAACAGACTTGTAGACACAATAGGGGAAGAAGAGGGAGGGACAAATTGAAACAGCAATATTGAAATGTATACATTGTGTGTGTGTGTATATATGCAAGACATCACCATATGTAAAATAGATAACCATTGGGAATTTGCTATACGATGCAGAGAGCTCAAGCCTGGTGCTCTGTAACAACCTAGAGGGATGGGAGGGGTGGAAGGTGGGAGTGAGATTCAGGAGGAAAGGGATATACATGTACCTATGGCTGATTCATGTTGATGTATGGCAGAAACCAACATAATATTGTAAAGCAATTTTGCTCCAATGAAATGTATTTTTTAAATGAGATTAAACAAAGAAAAAATAGCATTACATTAAAAAATAAAGTACAAAATATGACTTTGAGAAAAAGAAAGAAATGAGCAAAAATTATGAAAGGACATGTTACCCAAGAGGATACACAGAAATACATGAAAAGATGTTCACATCATTAGCCATCAGAGAAATGCAATGTGATATTACTATGTACATATCACAACAGCTAAAATAAAAAACAGCATTTGACAACATCAAATGCTAGTGAGACTGCAGAGAAGCTGGATTTCTCATATATCACTAATGGAAATGTAAAATGACACAGCCAGTCCAGAAAAGAGTTTGGCAGTTTATTAAACAACAAAATATGCAACAGTAATTACACTCCTGGGCATTTATCCCAGAAAAACAAAAATTTAGATTCAAACAAAAACCTGTACATGAATGCTCACAGTAAGTTTATTTGCAATACAAAAAAACAGAATTGGCCCAGATGTCCTCCAAGAGATGAATAGTTCAACTGTGGCACATGCATACCACAGACTGCTGCTGCTGCTGCTAAGTCACTTCAGTCGTGTCCGACTCTGTGTGACCCCATAGATGGCAGCCCACCAGGCTCCCCATCCCTGGGATTCTCCAGGCAAGAACACTGGAGTGGGCTGCCATTTCCTTCTCCAATGCATGTGAAAGTGAAGCCATTCAGTCGTGTCCGACTCTTAGCGACCTCATGGACTGCAGCCTACCAGGTTCTTCTGTCCATGGGATTTTCCAGGCAAGAGTACTGGAGTGGGGTGCCATTGCCTTCTCCAATACCACAGACTACCACTCAGTAATAAAAAGGTGCCACTACTGATACACCCAACAAGCTGGATTAAATCCAGAGATTTGCAAAGCCTATCTCAGACAACACACTACATGATTCCATTTATATAACATCCTTGAAATGACAAAATCATAGAAATATTGAACAAATCAGTGTTTCCCAAGGGCTTAAGGAGAGGGTGAGGGCAGGAAGAGTATGGTCATAAAAAGGCAACATGAGTTATTATGGTGATGAAAGCGTTCTATATATTGACAGCACCAATGTCAATATCCTGGCCATGATACTGAACTACAGTTTTGCAGGAAGTTACCATCAGGGAAACTGAGTAAAGAGCACATGGGATCTCTGTATTATTTCTTAAAACAGCACATCAATCTACAATCATCTCAAATTAAGTCCAATTTTTTAAACAATTAACTGACTAGAGATGAATCACAAGCATTCTAAGGAAGGAGTCCTGGGCACGGAGCTAAGTGAAAGGCAGGGGAAAGGGAGATGAGTTAGGAGTTTAATGTATGTTTAAAAGATACAATCTGGGCAAAAAGACCATTCAGCGAGAACTCAAAAAAACAAACAAACAAAAAAAAAANGGCAAGAATACTGGAGTGGGTTGCCATGCTCTCCTCCAGGAGATCTTCCTGACCCAGGGATCGAACCCATGTCTCCTCCATTTCCTGCATTACAGGTGGATTCTTTACTGCTGAGCCACCAGGGAAGCCCCTGACTGAGTTGGGACCACTCTGATTATCGGAAAATAATTTCCATTACTTAAAGTCAACTGATAATACATTTAAATCACATATGAAATATCTTACCTAGATTAATAGTGTTTGATTGAATAACTGGGGACTGTAACCTAGCCAGGGCTTCCCAGGTGGTGCTGTGTTAAAGAATCTGCCTGCCAATGCAGGAGATGCAAGAGACACAGGTTCAGTCCTGGGATTGGGAAGATCCCCTAGAGAAGGAAAGGGCAACCCACTCCAGTATTTTGACTAGAAAATCCCATGGACGGAGCAGCCTGATGGGCTACAGTCCATGGAGTCACAAAGAGTTGAACGTGACTGAGTGACTGAGCAAAGACACACACATAACCTAGCCAAGCAGACAGAAAACTGACCACCACAAAGGACAATATTAAAATCTTTTAGTATTTAGTATCTTTTAGTGTACAAACTGGTTTTGAGGGAGGTTTATATTGTCTAGAAACGCACTCTTTGAAAATCAGTCTCAAGGGACTGGAACATTTTTTCAAACACTTGAATTTGACTATATTTGTGCTGTATTAATCGACTACCCTTCCTCCTCTCACTGTACCTTTTTCCAACACAATTTACTGCATTCTGAATCAGGTGACAGAAGCATTTATTAACATTTGGGTGTGTAAGCTTCTAAATCGCTTTGTTTCCCCACAGATTTTGAAGAATTAACACCACCCACTTTCACTTTTTTGTTAACTGTTTCTTCTTAAATATAGGAGCAGCTACAGTGTCTTCCCTCTCTCTTTTTTTTCCCTATCTTCCGTTTAGGTCCCTGAACTGACTTCTCAGTAGTACTATTCACCCTCACCCATTGCTGCCTGGCACAGAGGGCTGGTTCCAGATTTGTTGTCATTCAGGTATCTTTGCCCAACAGCAGAGCCATCCATGAGAACAATCCTTCTACACTATGCGGTGCATTTGTGGACCCTATGAAAATAAGCCAGGGCGTGTTCTGAGCTGAAACTGTCTCCTCTATATTGCTTTAGTTGTCTGATTTTAATTTAGAATGTTTGCTTTTCGTTGTCTCAGTTTTAGTTAAGTTAAAATCAACTGGGAGTGAAACTAAAGTGACAGGAAGAGTCTAGGGCAGTCAGGGACTTACTGATGCCAGTTGGAATGATGTGATGTATGGAGAGGAGTTCCAAGAATCAAGGAAAAAGAGAATTAAAGTTAAAAGAAGCAGCAGGGTTCTTCCCTGGCAGTTCAGTGGTTAAGATTAAGTGCTTCCACTGCAGAGGGTGTGGGCCTAATCCCTTGTTGGGGAACTAAGATCATACATGCTGCAATGTGTGGCCAAAAAAAAATTGAAAACAAAAAACCAAATCAAATCAAATGAAATGAGTATTTTCCCATTGGTTTGTTTCTAAGAATATAATTTAGACCAGTGATTCTCAAGTGTGGCCCATAGACCACTATACCAGTATTACTTGGAACCTCTAGAAATGCAGATTCTCAGGCTGAGTCCCAGACCTATTGGATTTAGGAATTCTGGGAATGGGGCCCGGCAATCTGTTTTATTAGGCCCTCNGTTTGTCACACAGCATTAAATGGCTAACTCAGCAGTTACTCACATCTGCACACCAAATCCTGACTTAGAGTCTTGGGCTTTTCTTTTCTTTCACCCTCTAATTCACTCAGTCGTAACCCTTATAATGTTTCAGCGGTCTCGCATTCTTTCCATTTTCTCTATCATTGCTCTATTCGTGCCTTATCATCACATATCTGAATCACTGCAACGATCTTCATACTGGCCTTTGATTTAATTTCTCTTGAATCCATCTTCTTCAGAGATACCAAAGTAATATTTTGTTTTGCTCTCCAAATTACAGATCTGATCCTGTCCACCCTTTGCTCGGAAACCTTAGATTAATGCCTGCGAAATCACAGCACTTTTCCCTCACCTTTTTCATAGTGGATTGTAGTCACAAGTTTACCTATGGTATCTAAAGAGGGACTTGATGTGAGCGTTTGCAATAGCTCTTCTCCAACAGCACAAACCGTCTCTCTCTTACCCTTGTGCTGGATGATTTGGCACTGCGCAAATACAACTCTACAGCCAAAATCAGGCTTCTATCTCTCCAGTTTTACCTTCTATTATTTTTCCTCTACCTCTGCAGAATCTGTTATGTTTGCCTCACTGAACTAGCGTCCTTATTCCCAAACAGGCTTTTGGTCTCTATAGTAGTGCTCAGCCCTCTGGGCCTCAAGGTCAAGCTGAAAAATTTCTCTTTGCAAAGATTTGTTTAACATCTTCTTCCACTCCTACTCCAAGGTCCCACTATTCTGGGTGTCAACAGAACTTCAGTCTTATCATATTGATATTACATTTATTTGCATCATCATCTTTCTTGCTGAAGTGTCTCCTACTTAGAAGTATGAACCTTGTCCTACTGACCAGGGCTAGCACAGTACTTGACACTTAATAGGCATAGTACTGACATAATAGATAAACTACTCCTACAAAACCATCCAAGTGATACTTGAAAGTCTGTGGTGCAAGGTTTTCCTGCTAAATAGGATTGGGATTTATTTTACTTTCTTATTAAAAATTCTTTTCAACTTGAAATTATTTAGAAATCAGAGACTTGATGAAGCTCCAGGGATACTCTCATGGAGGAGTATAATTTGTCAAATTAAATGAGTTTTCAAGGTAGATTTTACACATGCTAATTAATAACGTTTAAAGGAATGCCTGACTTAATAAGATTATTGCACATGCAAAAGTGTTTTAATAAATTAGAGTCAGAGAAAACTGATACCAAAATGTGAATGCAATTATCATTTGACCATTCTTATCCCAAAGTTATAAGTATTCAATAGGTTATTTATGCAACAGAATGAAGAAAATAATTTTCAGCTTTGGAATTATTATATAATCACTTCTAACAAATACAGGTATTATATTTGTATAATGTACATATTACATTACTATAGTATATATTACATATATATTATAACAAATTTATTTCAAAAAAGAATGAAATAGATGTATCATTTAATAGGTTAAATGTAAAATAAGCTCACTACTGAATGCACACATGAGCCTATAGGTACTAATTATACAAGATGTAATAGTAAAGCTTGGAAACAGCAAAAAGTACTACTTGTTCAGTTATTACCATAGTTAATGGTTCAGAAAACAGAGCACAAGATCTCTCAACATGATTTCTGCTCTCCACATCACTATTCTACCTTGACAGAACAATCCTATTCCTTAACTCAAAGTTTCAGAATCCTGCTTTTCATCTCAAGTGATAAATTTGAAGATAAAGTATTGTCTCTTAGATGGAGAATTTGTGAATTAAATTTGGGGCTCTGGGGATAATGAGAGTCCACTGGAGGCTTGAAAATTCAGATAAGGGCAGAACCAAGAGGATAAGGTCAAGCTCATGTCTCTAACTACTCTTGGGAAGTTAGGAAGAGAGGAACGTTTTAAACAAAGTCATCTATTATGATCACCTGTTTTTTTCTGAATCACTTGCATTTTTCTCTCTTGCTTAAAAGCAAAGTGTAAATTTCTAACAACAGGTCTTCAGTTTCCAGAAAAGAGTTTTCCCAAGTGATGTGCACAGAACAATCCATATGGCAGGAAAATAAAACACTAAAGGTCCTTTATATGTATACGGTATCTTATAGTCTTTAGTTCAAATGCTCTATTATCACCTGTTCACAATATATGTATATATTTTATCACAGTATAATGGGTATTTTTTTCCTAAAAAAATAAATGTGTATTGGAATATATCACCATAGATTATTTTTATGTACAACACACAATCCCAAAGTTTTGGAAGGAATACACAATATAAATCAGTTAGGTTTGGAAACAATTATAAAGTCAAATTTACATATTTTTAATGTACAAAATAAGAATTTCATTAAGATTTACTGTATGACACATATGACTCTCAGCGAAGCCCTCTCTTAGTGCCTCTCCTTAGTCCTTTGATTCAGAAGATCAAGTGTCACATTTGTTATACAACATATACTCTGGAAGACTGCAAGACAGGGAGCTTGTTTCTAAAGCATGCTGAAACATACAGACGTCTTGGGACGCACAAGTAATATGGTACTTAGTACTAACTGAACAAATCCTCGTAAACATGGATAAGTGGCTTCTTCCCAAAAGCACAAGGAAAAACAAGTAACTGGCAATTTTGGTATTTTGCCAAAATTAAGACACTGGCAGAGTTAATATTGTTTTACCCTTGGCATGATCGTATTTTCTGTTCCATACCAACATATAGACAATGGCCATGTAAGCAAATATGACAAGAGAAAAACTGGATATCCCAAATTATGGACAGACTATTTAATGAATGTCACAAATCCATATTACTAAGGAGGAACTGTGCCCTAAATTTATATTACGTCCTAAGATATTATGCTTTTACTGGCTCACTGTATACTTTTCTAATTTATAAATTATATCTTTCAAAATGTGTATAATTATATACATGAATAAATAAACATATGTAAATAAATGGTTATGATTACATAAATAGTATGCCTCAAACTATATTTATTACTGGGAATACATGCTTTAAAATTCTTAATAGATAAGAGTTAGTAATTAAAGATTTGAATACTAAAACTCTAGAGAATATAAAACTCTGCTTTAATGTTCTTTAAAGAGCTGTTATGTGAGCTTTGTAAACCATATTAACTATGTGACTGATAGAATATTCGATATTGTTGCTACTGTTCAGTTGCTGAGCCCTGTCTAACTCTTTGTGACCCCATGGACTGTAGCACACCAGGTTCCTCTGTCCTCCACTGTCTCTCAGCATGCCTACATGCTAAGTCACTTCACTCAGGTTCAACTCTTTACAACACTATGAACTATAGCCCTACAATCTCCTCTATCCATGGGATTCTCCAGGCAAGAATACTGGAGTGGGTTACCATGCCTTCCTCACGGTTTTTTGAGGTGTGCTCAAATTCCTGTCCATTGAATCAGTGGTACTATCTCTTCCTCTTCCACCCCTTCTCCTTTGGCCTTCAATCTTTCCCAGAATCAAGGTCTTTTCCAATGAGTCAGCGCTTCATACTTAATCACTGGGGAAGGAAATGGCAATCCACTCCAGGATTCTTGCCTGGAGAATCCCATGGACAGAGGAGCCTGGCAGGCCATGGTCCATGGGGTCGCAGAGTCAGACACAACTAAAGTGACTAAGCATGCAGCTCTTTGCATCAAGTGGCCAAAGGACTGAAACTTCAACTTCAGCATTACTCCTTTCAATGAATATTTAAGATTGATTTCATTTAAGATTGACTGATTGGATCTCCTTGAAGTCCAAGGGACTCTCAAGAGTCTTCTCCAGCACCACAATTTAAAAGCATCAATGCTTTGGCGCTCAGCCTTCTTTATGGACCAACTCTTACATCTGTTTATGACTACTAAATAAACCGTAACTTTGACTATACAGACATTTGTCTGCAAAGTGAGGTCTCTTTTTTTAATACATGTCTAGGATTGTTATTGCTTTCCTTCCAAGGAGCAACCATCTTTTAATTTCATGGTCACAGTCATGGTCCATAGAGATTTTGGAGCCCAAGAAAATAACATCTGTCACTGTTTCCACTTTTTCCCCTTCTATTTACCATGAAGTGATGGGGCTGGGTGCCATGATCTTAGTTTTTCTAATGTTGAGTTTCAAGTCAGCTCTTTCACCCTTTTCAAGAGGCTCTTTGGTTCCTCTAGAGTCACATCATCTGTTTATCTAAGGTTGCTGACATTTCTCCTAGCAATCTTGATTCCAGTTTGGGATTCATTCAGTCTATATTTTGCATGACGTATTTTGCATGAAGTTAAATAAGCAGGGTAACAATAAACATCTGGGTCATTGTTTTTCAGTCGCTCAGTCGTGTCTGACTCTTGGTGACCCCATGGACTGCAGCATGTTAGGCTTCCCTGTCTTTCACCATCTCCTGGAGCATTGGAGGAGCGTGTTAGGCTTCCCTTTACTTTCACTAGACACATTCACAACTGAGCATTTTCCCTGCTTTAGCCCAGCCACTTCATTCTTTCTGAAACTATTAGTAATTTCCCTCTGCTCTTTCCTAGTAATATACTGGACACTTTCTGACCTGGGGAGCTCATCTTCTGGTGTCATATCTTTCAGCCTTTTCATACTATACAAGGGACTCTCCAGGCAAAAATACTGGACTGGATTACTAGTTCCTTCTCCAAGAATTCTGGAATATAGTGCTCTTTTGTTTTCAATTTCATGGCTGCAATCACCATCTGCAGTGATTTTGGAGCCCCAAAAAATAACGTCTGACACTGTTTCCACTGTTACCCCATCTATTTCCCATGAAGTGATGGGACCGGATGCCATGATCTTCGTTTTTGAATGTTGAGCTTTAAGCCAAACTTTTCACTCTCTTCTTTCACTTTCATCAAGAGGCTTTTTAGTTCCTCTTCACTTTCTGCCATAAGGATGGTGTCATCTGCATATCTGAGGTTATTGATATTTCTCCCGG
Organism: Oreotragus oreotragus; assembly: GCA_006410675.1. NCBI lineage: Eukaryota > Metazoa > Chordata > Mammalia > Artiodactyla > Bovidae > Oreotragus > Oreotragus oreotragus. The sequence continues at coordinate 366,379 of SJYX01017092.1, forward strand.
CAATCTTGATTCCAGCTTGTGCTTCTTCCAGCCCAGCGTTTCTCATGATGTACTCTGCATAGAAGTTAAATAAGCAGGGNATGAAGTGATGGGACCGGATGCCATGATCTTCATTTTCTGAATGTTGAGCTTTAAGCCAACTTTTTCACTCTCTTCTTTCACTTTCATCAAGAGGCTTTTTAGTTCCTCTTCACTTTCTGCCATAAGGATGGTGTCATCTGCATATCTGAGGTTATTGATATTTCTCCCGGCAATCTTGATTCCAGCTTGTGTTTCTTCCAGTCCAGCGTTTCTCATGATGTACTCTGCATATAAGTTAAACAAGCAGGGTGACAATATACAGCCTTGACGTACTCCTTTTCCTATTTGGAACCAGTCTGTTGTTCCATGTCCAGTTCTAACTGTTGCTTCTCGACACCTTCAGCACATCCCAATCTGACCACTGCCTCCACTCTCTAATCAAATAGGTATTGTCAAGGTCACCAACAATCTCAGTGGTGCTAAATCCAATAGATGCTTCCATCCTGATCTAACTCATGCTCTCAGGAGCTGTTTACAGATGTTCACACCTCTTCCTTCTTGAAACACTCTCCTTGCTTGACTTTCTTAATGCCACTCTCTCCTGCTGTGGTACCTCAAGGTATGGAGCTGACATAGGCTTTCAAGAAAACTCCAAAAGTAAACCGCCAGGGAGTTCTGTTGCTTCTACCACCAAATACCTATGACTCAGGATCCATTCACCATTTTCCAACTCGCTTCTACCACTACCCATATAGGAGATTATCAGTGAGGTATTTTACATTCCTTTTCTCATAGTGATTTAAATACAGTAAGTATAATACACCTCTCAGTTCAGATGAACCACATCCCAGCTGCTCCACAGTCACACACAGTCACAACACTGGACAGCAACAGTCTAAACCACAGCATGACAGTGCACTGTAGGAAGGTCCCAAACCAGCTGAAAGAGATGTAGGCATGGAGCTCAAGAGCAGAAATGGAATGGATAACCACACAACCAAAGTACTGATTAAAAAACATGAATCACAGATGTGTATACATGGAACTGTGTGTGAAGCTGGGGGTGGTGAGAAGGGAGAACGTTAGACAGCAGACAGGGCTGGGGAAACTGATAGGGACAGGGTGGCAAACAGTAAGTCAACCAAGATACAGTTCTAGCAGGCTGAACTCGGCTGATTCCAGTCTTGATTTCACAGTTGATCAGCCTTTTTTAAAAATTTACTTTATTTATGTGTAGTTGATTTACAGTGTTGTGCTAATTTCTGCTGTACAGCAAAGTGAGTCTGTTATATATAATTTTTCATATTATTTTCCATTTCGGTTTATCATAGGATATTGAATATAGTTCCCTATGCTATATGGCAGGACCTTGTTGAGTATCCATCCTATATATAATCGTTTGCTGACCCCAAACTCCTCATTCTCCCCTCCCTCACCCCCCTCCTCCTTGGCACCCACAAGTCTATTCTCTGTGTCTGTGGGTCTGTTTCTGTCTGGTAGAGAAGTTCATTTGTGTTATATTTTAGATTGCACATATAAGTGGTACAGCTGATCAACCTTGAGCAAGGCAAAGTCTCCATGCCTCAGTTTCCCCACCTGAAAAATGAAGTTAACACTATTTATGTGTGTGCGTGTGTGCTAAGTTGCTTCAATCATTTCTGACTCTTTGTGACCCTAAGGACCATGTCCCTCTGTCCATTGGATTCTCTGGGCAAGAATACTGGAATGCGTTGCCATGCCCTCCTCCAGATCTTCCCGACGCAGGGATTGAACCCATGTCTCTTACATCTCCTGCGTTGGCAGGTAGGTTCTTTTCCACTATACCCACCTGGGAAGCTCAATACCAGGCAGATATTGTGAAGGGCAGATAAGACTATAGATATAATGTGTGTATGCATATGTAAATCATTCTTGGAAAGAGTTAAATACTAGTATTTTTGTACAAATAAAGAAAGGATTGGTTCAGGAGATTCTCAGTGAGAATCAGGAAGGGCTCAGCTCCTACAGTACATCCTTTTTACCTAAAGGCTTGGACTTCCTCAAAGACTGGGGACCAAGAAGGACAAAACTAATATGGCCTGAAAAGAAAAGTAGACGGATAAAATTAATTTATTTGGGGGAAAAAAAGGACAAAATAGCTTTGGAGACCCCATCAATGCTATGTACCTATTCTAATAAAAAGACCCATGGACCCTGGACACCAGAAGTTACCCACAAATATCCAAAGATCCCATAGTTTAGAGCAGAAAAGAGATGTGCAAACAAACCGTGAAAATATAATACTTAACATCATAAGAGACTCAATGGATAGAAGAACCTTAAGAGGAAAGGAGACAGCAAATTGACTTCAGTCATCAGAAAAGCTTGGAAGCGAGGTGACTGTCCCCGTCTCCAGACAGACAAAATTCTGGACGTTTCCAGTAGGCTGTGTGTACAAGCTGAGACAGGTAACGGAAGTGGGGTATTAGCTCAGTGTCGGAGAAGCCTGCTGTGCTGAGGCAGAGGAAGTCTTTGCTTTCTGTTGTGGCTGTTCTCGTGTGGTGGTGGCAGGGGTGGGAAGGAGAGGGGATGTAGAGAGGGTGATATTGAGAAATTAAGCTAAATATAAGGGAGGGGTCAAGCCTTGATGTGCTGTTTATGCAAATGTAAGAACTTTAAGTAAGGGAGGTACATAATCAAATCACTCTTTGCTAGGATAATCGGGCATCAACAGGGAAGAGGGATCAAAGAGGCAAGTCTAGAAGCACAAGGAGACTTGCTACATGATGCTGAAGAACTCCAGGAAGGAGAGGAAGTGGGTTTGAACCAGGGAGCAGCACAGGACAGAGGAACGTGCAAAGTCTCCCTGGGAGCCCGAAAACCGGGCCAATCCAACATAGCCAGGAGGAACCCCAACCAGAGTCCAGCCACCTCAAGCCACCATCCCATAGGGGGCGTCAGCGTCATCTCCCTGGACGACGGCAGAAGAAACCAGAGGCAAACACACAGAATGAGAAGTTCCTCTTTCAGGGAAGCCCTGGGGACTCACCACTTCACCTTCCAAACTGGCTTCGTTTATCGATCAAGGCCACAGACAGAGCCCGCCCCATGAATTCCACCATCACCCTCATCCCGCGCAGCTGCCTCAGACACCCTCCCTCTGTGAGTGAAGTGAAATCCTGCCTTCCTTAAACCCCTTATTCCAGGCACAACCCCGCCCTCAGCACCTATACCTGCATCTCTTTCCCTTTCCCCAAGCACAGCTCCAAAAACCTCCCCTGCTTAGAAACAACACGGGTTTTTTACGACCACAGTGAGGACAGAGTCTCTTCCCACCAGAAAAAGTGTATTCCAATAAACAGGGCGTGCTGGATGCTAGCGAGGCCCCGGCCACAGAAGAAAGCCTGATTCGGGGCTTAAGATACGTGAGCTAAACACGTGCTTAATTCCCATCATAAACACCCTTCTCCATAAACCAGGCAGGCTCTATTTTTAGAACTTTTTCCATGATGCACTTGTTCTTTAATGGGAGAGATAAAGGCAGTGGGAGGCAATTAAAAGTATTAACCAATATACTTTATGTCACAATAGAGCACCAGCCCATGACACCTCCACAAATACAAGCCCATAGTGAAATGCAACTGGGCAAACTTTTGGTTCTCTATTCAGCTGAGGAGTACTTCAGTGGCATTCTTTTAACTTTTTAATTTGAATTCTTCAACTACATTTTTAAAACTCAAGTTTTTGAGTATTAGTGATGAGGTGGAATCATGGAAACACTGCCATCATTATCAAAATCAGCTACAAATAGCTGTCCATTACCCACGATCGAGGCAGACAACTTTCAGTTGGGGAGGAAGAGGTTAAAAGTGAAAGGGAATCAATATTGACTGAGGGCCTAACAAGTGTCAGGCACTGAATTAAGTGTTTGCATCCTTCTTCATTCATTCATTCCTTTAATGAACACTTACCAAGCACTTATTGAGTGTTGGTACTATGTTCAATGGTAGAGATGTAGAATAAACAAGAGAGATACTGTCTTCACAGACCTTTCATCTATTGGAAGAGGCAAATATTAAACAGCAGCATTCTCAGGGCATGAGAGCTCAAAAAGGAAACCGCCCATGGCAAGGAGAGCTTCTGAAAGTGAGGCTTACCTGCCTGAGGGGGGACAGGGCAGTTGGGAAGGTTTCACAGGGGAGGTCTGAAGTCCACCTTGGGGCTTGAAGCATGGGTAGGAACTAGGCCAGCAGGGAGACACAGCAAGAGTTGCATGCACAAGAAGGACATTTCCAAGGCCTCAGGGACAGTCTGACAAGTGTGTGCCACTGGCTGACACTGAGTGTGAGCATAGAGCTGGATCAGGCTAGAGAGGAGTTTAGGTTTTGTAAGTTACAATGTAAATTTTAAAATTATCCAAAGAAATAACAAGACGGTGTTAAAAGAGTTTTAAGCAGGGAGCAGTAAGATTGGACGTGTCTTAGAAGTGTCACGAATCCTCATGACAGTCTTTCAGGGTAGGTAAGCAGCATCTTTAGTTCATGAGTATGAGGAAAGATGAGTGAGGTTAAGCAACTTTTATGAAATCATACAGCTGGAATGCAGTGGAGTTTTGGACAGAACTCGGGTCAGTCTGACTCTAAATCCCTTCATCTTTCCACTACATTATCCTGTTTCTAAGGGGAAAAAAAACCTGCAAAAAATCCTTAAACCTCAATTAAGTTGTTCATTGACAAGTTTGTTTTTTTTTTTTAATCAAAATCAAGTATAGAGTTGATCCCATCACTGAACATGTGAGTTTTTCCCTACCTGCTTGAATAAACAATATGGCCCTCCTAGGAAAAATGCAAACAATCCCGCCTATAATACCTCAGCCCTGAGTGCAGAGTGCTGACTGGAAGGAACTCCGTGGCCCTGAGGGCTGGTGGAGCCACCAGGCACAGGCTGCCCTTCAGGGCTGGATGCTAACCAGAGGCCATTAGTCCAGCCACACTTCAAAACTCACCGTCCATGTGCCATCAAACGGTCACCCAACACACCTCCAGAAATGACAAGCTCACTACCCAGGCACAGCTTGTGGCATACTGAGATAGTGTGAGTATTCAAAAAAGACTCTCTATGAGAGACAAAATGAGCTTCAAACCCAGATAATTGTGGCAGAAGTTCCTGTTGCCAGTTATTAACATATTCATGTACAAAACATTAGAATACGATGTTGCATGGTGAGACACCCCTGAGCGTTGTCACTTTCCCCTGACTCTGAAGAGTCAAATGAAGTCAACACTCCCCATTCCCCCCAAAGAAATACTGGAGTGGGAAATGTCATGTTCAAGGCTGCTGCTGCTGCTAAGTCGCTTCAGTCAGCTCTGACTCTGTGCAACCCCATAGATGGCAGCCCTCCAGGTTCCCCCGTCCCTGGGATTCTCCAGGCAAGAACACTGGAGTGGGTTGCCATTTCCTTCTCCAACACATGAAAGTGAAACGTGAAAGTGAAGTCGCTCAGTCGTGTCCAACTCAGCGACCCCATGGACTGCAGCCTACCAGGCTCCTCTGTCCATGGGATTTTCCTGGCAAGAGTACTGGAGCGGGGTGCCATTGCAAGTTCAAGGCACATACAGTCTATTTCTCAGAAAAAACACCTTTGCTCACATACAACCCGGCAGCCTCTACCAGTGATTCTGGCTTGAGTGACCCAAAAACCAGGGGCCCTAATCCTGGCTCCCTGCTGGCTCAGTTGGTAAAGAACTCACCTACAATGCAGGAGACCACCTTCAGTGCAGGAGACCTAGGTTCGATCCCTGGGTCAGGAAGATTCCCTGGAGAAGCAAACAGCAACCCGCTCCAGTATTCTTGCCTGGGAAACCCCATGGACAGAGCAGTCTGGCTGCCTACAGAGTCCATGGGGTCCTAAAGAGTGGGACATGCCTGAGTGCACACACACACACTACCAGCTTGGCCTCCACAAACCCACCTTTCACTCTGTCTCAGCCGAGGACAGCGCGCCTGCTCGCCAGCGGGGAATGTGGAGAGCAAGCCCGCCTGTGCAGGTGCCCAGTAAGTAAAGTTCCGGTGTCTGCATCTCTGTCCAGCTGTCGCAAGACGGTCGGCGGAGGGCCGTCTCATGAACCTCACATGGGCGGCCATGACACCACTTCCGTGTACATAAGGAAAGCAGCTTCTATATTGATTAGACCAAACCCGTGCACAGTCATTGAAAAGTAGGTGTTCTTCCTTTAAGAATTAACTGAAATGCTAAAACCTAAGACTGAGTAAAAACTGATGGCAATTAATATTGGTAATGGTGAGAGAAGAAAGAAATTGGCAAACTGGCATAAACTTGTTTGAACTTGGCAGTTTCTATCCCAGTTTGAAATGTGTCTACCGTCTGTCTCCTTAATTCCACTCCTAGTAACCCATCATTTTTATTCTAGAACAAGTATTTAGAGAGCTAACAATCAGGAGAAGGGCCCAGGTAAGGATGGTAACCCATCCATTTATGCCCAACACACTGAGACACTGTTTAAAAATTCAAACAAATGTTTCAAAAGAAATAATAAAGTTCAAAATCTTAGGCGCCGGAACAGTAAAAGACATGCAAAACCAAAGCTGCCAGCAGGAGCTGAAACGAAACAGTCCAGGAGTTTTTCAGAAACAGGGCTTATCAGAGCCGGGTGTGCACCGGATCGGACTGGAAGGGAAACCACGTGCTCTTGCCGGGTGGCAGAGCGCTGCCCTGACAAGGAGGCGTGGAGCAGAAAACCATTAACCGTGCCTCAGAGACGTAAACAAGAAACTGGTCATCTGTCCGGCCTTTTGGATAGAAGAGGATTATAGGTAAGAGATCAGAACCCCAAGTACCTGCCATATGTGAGGGCGGGGCCAAACTCCTGCTGTTCACATGGTTGGGAGCCCCAGGGCTAAAAACATGTACAGGAAAGTTGATCTGAACCAGGTGAAAGTTCATGAATCTGGCGGCAAACTCAACCACCACATCCAGATGCCTCATCAACTGGGGACCCAGTGGACTCCCACCCACAATCTCAGGTTGGGCATAGGCTCACTACAAGAGGAAAGTAAACACCAAACCAGAGGATTTAAAGTAAGCTGACATCTCTACATAGAGCTGATTCACTTTGTTGTACAGCAAAACTAACATCACAAAGCAATTATACTACAAGTAGAATGCAATGGCACCCCATTCCAGCACTCTTGCCTGGAAAATCCCATGGACGGAGGAGCCTGGTAGGCTGCAGTCCACGGGGTCGCACACAGTCGGACACAACTGAAGCGACTTCGCAGCAGCAATAAAAAAATTAATTAAGCTGATATTTCTAAGGCAATAAAAAAGGAAGAAATATTAACAGAACTCAGAAAATGGGCAAGAGACATGATCTGACATTTCTTAGGTTGGAAATATGGTTGGAAAACAAGCTCATGAAAAGACATTCAATATCTTTAGCCATTTAAAATGCAAATTACAACCACAATGAGCTATCACTACATACTTAGTAACATGGTTAAAATAAAAAATAGTGGCAATGTCAAATGCTGGCAAAGACAGAAACTGGATGTTTCCTATGTAAAACAGTACAAGCAATTGCAACTGGCAAATAGTTTGGAAGCTTCTTGTGAAACTAAATACATACTCACATGTATATATTGTACAAAGGCACACACACACACAAATGAGTACATGTAAAGATTGATGAAATCTGAATATGGTCTTTAATTAACAGTCTTCTACACTTATTGATTCTGAGCATGTTCAAAATTCTCCAAGCCAGGCTTCAGCAATACGTGAACCGTGAACTTCCAGATGTTCAAGCTGGTTTTAGAAAAGGCAGAGGAACCAGAAATCAAATTGCCAACATCCGCTGGATCATCAAAAAAGCAAGTTTCAGAAAAACATCTATTTCCGCTTTACTGACTATGCCAAAACCTCTGACTATGTGGATTACAATAAACTGTGGAAAATTCTGAAAGAGATGGGAATACCAGACCACCTGACCTGTCTCTTGAGAAATCTGTATGCAGGTCAGGAAGCAACAGTTAGAACTGGACATGGAACAACAGACTGGTTCCAAATAGGAAAAGGAGTATGTCAAGGCTGTATATTGTCACCCTGCTTATTTAACTTATCAGCCTTCTCCCCGGCTCTGGGCGTTCCCCTTCTCCACCTCCATTTCAGGCTCTCCTGGTGTGGCTGGCCCTCCCCCGGCCCTTCCTCTCCACTCCATCCATCCAAATCCCACCGCCCTTCTAGGATGGGCTCAGTTCCACCTTCTCTCGCCCCATGTTCAGTGTACCCCAATGCTGCATAGCCCAAACACACGCATCTCATCTATGGCAGGGTGTTTTATGTTCTGCTGCAACTTAGGAGTTTCAAAGGCTTACTGTGTTACATGGGAGCCCTCGAGGAGAATTACGCTCTACAGCTGGCTAAATCCCACAACGTGCACCCCTTTCTTCCTCTCTTCTCCAAATGATACCCTCGTCGTCACTCCTGGCAGGACCTGGCTTCCAGGTCCAATCAAGCCAGGAAATGAGTGACGGGTTGACACTGAGAGTGGACACTGGTAGGCAAAGGCCATTTGACTCTGACCTGGGTGAGGACACGTCCTAAAGGGTCAAGAGAAACTGCTCTTCTCCATGCCATCATTTTATCTTCTATTCATTTTTCAACAAACATCATTTCAGACTCCTTACTTGTGAACTATGTTTTTAAATGAACATTCTTTTAAAATAATCTTTATTTATTTGGCTGCACTGGGTCTTAGTTGTGGTACTCGGGATCTAGTTCCTTGACCAGGAATCGAACCTGGTGCACCTGCACTGGGAATGTGGAGTCTTAGCCACTGGACTACTGGGGAAGTCCTATATACTACACTTTTGACTTCATACCATTTTCCAACTCGCTTCTACCACTACCCATATAGGAGATTATCAGTGAGGTATTTTACATTCCTTTTCTCATAGTGATTTAAATACAGTAAGTATAATACACCTCTCAGTTCAGATGAACCACATCCCAGCTGCTCCACAGTCACACACAGTCACAACACTGGACAGCAACAGTCTGAACCACAGCATGACAGTGCACTGTAGGAAGGTCCCAAACCAGCTGAAAGAGATGTAGGCATGGAGCTCAAGAGCAGAAATGGAATGGATAACCACACAACCAAAGCACTGATTAAAAAACATGAATCACAGATGTGTATACATGGAACTGTGTGCGAAGCTGGGGGTGGTGAGAAGGGAGAACGTTAGATAGCAGACAGGGCTGGGGAAACTGATAGGGACAGGGTGGCAAACAATAAGTCAACCAAGATACAGTTCTAGCAGGCTGAACTCGGCTGATTCCAGTCTTGATTTCACAGTTGATCAGCCTTTTTAAAAAATTTACTTTATTGATGTGTAGTTGATTTACAGTGCTGTGCTAATTTCTGCTGTAGAGCAAAGTGATTCTGTTATATATAATTTTTTGTATTATTTTCCATTACGGTTTATCATAGGATATTGAATATAGTTCCCTATGCTATATGGCAGGACCTTGTTGAGTATCCATCCTATATATAATAGTTTGCTGACCCCAAACTCCTAATTCTCCCCTCCCTCACCCCCCTCCTCCTTGGCACCCACAAGTCTATTCTCTGTGTCTGTGGGTCTGTTTCTGTTTGGTAGAGAAGTTCATTTGTGTTATATTTTAGATTGCACATATAAATGGTACAGCTGATCAACCTTGAGCAAGGCAAAGTCTCCATGCCTCAGTTTTCCCACCTGAAAAATGAAGTTAACACTATTTATGTGTGTGCGTGCGTGCTAAGTTGCTTCAATCATGTCTGACTCTTTGTGACCCTATGGACCATGTCCCTCTGTCCATTGGATTCTCTGGGCAAGAATACTGGAGTGCGTTGCCATGCCCTCCTCCAGATCTTCCTGACGCAGGGATCGAACCCATGTCTCTTACATCTCCTGCATTGGCAGGCAGGTTCTTTTCCACTATACCCACCTGGGAAGCTCAATACCAGGCAGATATTGTGAAGGGCAGATAAGACTATAGATATAAATGAATATGTAAATTATTCTTGGAAAGAGTTAAGTAGTATTCAAACACTAGTATTTTTGTACAAATAAAGAAAGGATTGGTTCAGGAGATTCTCAGTGAGAATCAGGAAGGCTCAGCTCCTACAGTACATCCTTTTTACCTAAAGGCTTGGACTTCCTCAAAGATTGGGGACCAAGAAGGACAAAACTAATATGGCCTGAAAAGAAAGGTAGACGGATAAAATTAATTTATTTGGGGGAAAAAAAGGACAAAATAGCTTCAGAGACCCCATCAATGCTATGGACCTATTCTAATAAAAAGAACCATGGACCCTTGGACACCAGAAGTTACCCACAAATATCCAAAGATCCCATAGTTTAGAGCAGAAAAGAGATGTGCAAACAAACCGTGAAAATATAATACTTAACATCATAAGAGACTCAATGGATAGAAGAACCTTAAGAGGAAAAGAGACAGCAAATTGACTTCAGTCATCAGAAAAGCTTGGAGGCGAGGTGACTGTCCCCATCTCCAGACAGACAAAATTCTGGACATTTCCAGTAGGCTGTGTGTACAAGCTGAGACAGGTAACAGAAGTGGGGTAGGAGCTCAGTGTGGGAGAAGCCTGCTGTGCTGAGGCAGAGGAAGTCTTTGCTTTCTGTTGTGGCTGTTCTCGTGTGGTGGTGGCAGGGGTGGGAAGGAGATGGGATATAGAGAGGGTGATATTGAGAAATTAAGTTAAATATAAGGGAGGGGTCAAGCCTTGATGTGCTGTTTATGCAAATGTAAGAACTTTAAGTAAGGGAGGTGCATAATCAAATCACTCCCTGTGAGGATAATTGGGCATCAGCAGGGAAGAGGGATCAAAGAGGCAAGTCTAGAAGCACAAGGAGACTTGCTACATGATGCTGAAGAACTCCAGGAAGGAGAGGATGTGGGTTTGAACCAGGGAGCAGCACAGGACAGAGGAACGTGCAAAGTCTCCCTGGGAGCCTGAAAACCGGGCCAATCCAACACAGCCAGGAGGAACCCCAACCAGAGTCAGAGGATCCAGCCAGCTCAAGCCACCATCCCACGGGGGGCATCAGCGCCGTCTCCCTGGACGACGGCAGAAGAAACCAGAGGCAAACACACAGAATGAGAAGTTCCTCTTTCAGGGAAGCCCTGGGGACTCACCACTTCACCTTCCAAACTGGCTTCGTTTATCGATCAAGGCCACAGACAGAGCCCGCCCCACGAACTCCACCATCACCCTCATCCCGCGCAGCTGCCTCAGACACCCTCCCTCTGTGAGTGAAGTGACATCCTGCTTTCGTTAAACCCCTTATTCCAGGCACAACCCCGCCCTCAGCACCTATACCTGCATCTCTTTCCCTTTCCCCAAGCACAGCTCCAAAAACCTCCCCTGCTTAGAAACAACATGGGTTTTTTACGACCACAGTGAGGACAGAGTCTCTTCCCACCAGAAAAAGTGTATTCCAATAAACAGGGCGTGCTGGATGCTAGCGAGGCCCCGGCCACAGAAGAAAGCCTGATTCAGGGCTTAAGACACGTGAGCTAAACACGTGCTTAATTCCCATCATAAACGCCCTTCTCCATAAACCAGGCAGGCTCTATTTTTAGAACTTTTCCCATGATGCGCTTGTTCTTTAATGGGAGAGATAAAGGCAGTGGGAGGCAGTTAGAAGTATTAACCAATATACTTTATGTCACAATAGAGCACCAGCCCATGACACCTCCACAAACACAAGCCCATAGTGAAATGCAGCTGGGCAACCTTTTGGTTCTCTATTCAGCTGAGGAGTACTTCAGTGGCATTCTTTTAACTTTTTAATTTGAATTCTTCACCTACATTTTTAAAACTCAAGTTTTTGAGTATTAGTGATGAGGTGGAATCATGGAAACACTGCCATCATTATCAAAATCAGCTACAAATAGTTGTCCATTACCCACGATCGAGGCAGACAACTTTCAGTTGGGGAGGAAGAGGTTAAAAGTGAAAGGGAATCAATATTGACTGAGGGCCTAACAAGTGTCAGGCACTGAATTAAGTGTTTGCATCCTTCTTCATTCATTCATTCCTTTAATGAACACTTACCAAGCACTTATTGAGTGTTGGTACTATGTTCAATGGTAGAGATGTAGAATAAACAAGAGAGATACTGTCTTCACAGACCTTTCATCTATTGGAAGAGGCAAATATTAAACAGCAGCATTCTCAGGGCATGAGAGCTCAAAAAGGAAACCGCCCATGGCAAGGAGAGCTTCTGAAAGTGAGGCTTACCTGCCTGTCTATGTTCAGTGGTAGAGATGTAGAATAAACAAGAGAGATACTGTCTTCACAGACCTTTCATCTATTGGAAGAGGCAAATATTAAACAGCAGCATTCTCAGGGCATGAGAGCTCAAAAAGGAAACCGCCCATGGCAAGGAGAGCTTCTGAAAGTGAGGCTTACCTGCCTGAGGGGGGACAGGGCAGTTGGGAAGGTTTCACAGGGGAGGTCTGAAGTCCACCTTGGGGCTTGAAGCATGGGTAGGAACTAGGCCAGCAGGGAGACACAGCAAGAGTTGCATGCACAAGAAGGACATTTCCAAGGCCTCAGGGACAGTCTGACAAGTGTGTGCCACTGGCTGACACTGAGTGTGAGCATAGAGCTGGGTCAGGCTAGAGAGGGGTTTAGGTTTTGTAAGTTACAATGTAAATTTTAAAATTATCCAAAGAAATAACAAGACGGTGTTAAAGGAGTTTTAAGCAGGGAGCAGTAAGATTGGACGTGTCTTAGAAGCGTCACGAATCCTCATGACAGTCTTTCAGGGTAGGTAAGTAGCATCTTTAGTTCATGAGTATGAGGAAAGATGAGTGAGGTTAAGCAACTTTTATGAAATCACACAGCTGGAATGCAGTGGAGTTTTGGACAGAACTCGGGTCAGTCTGACTCTAAATCCCTTCATCTTTCCACTACATCATCCTGTTTCTAAGGGAAAAAAAACCTGCAAAAAATCCTTAAACCTCAATTAAGTTGTTCATTGACAAGTTTGTTTTTTTTTTTAATCAAAATCAAGTATAGAGTTGATCCCTGGCATCACTGAACATGTGAGTTTTTCCCTACCTGCTTGAATAAACAATATGGCCCTCCTAGGAAAAATGCAAACAATCCCGCCTATAATACCTCAGCCCTGAGTGCAGAGTACTGACTGGAAGGAACTCCGTGGCCCTGAGGGCTGGTGGAGCCACCAGGCACAGGCTGCCCTTCAGGGCTGGATGCTAACCAGAGGCCATTAGTCCAGCCACACTTCAAAACTCACCGTCCATGTGCCATCAAACGGTCACCCAACACACCTCCAGAAATGACAAGCTCACTACCCAGGCACAGCTTGTGGCATACTGAGATAGTGTGAGTATTCAAAAAAGACTCTCTATGAGAGACAAAATGAGCTTCAAACCCAGATAATTGTGGCAGAAGTTCCTGTTGCCAGTTATTAACATATTCATGTATAAAACATTAGAATACGATGTTGCATGGTGAGACACCCCTGAGCGTTGTCACTTTCCCCTGACTCTGAAGAGTCAAATGAAGTCAACACTCCCCATTCCCCCCAAAGAAATACTGGAGTGGGAAATGTCATGTTCAAGGCTGCTGCTGCTGCTAAGTCGCTTCAGTCAGCTCTGACTCTGTGCAACCCCATAGATGGCAGCCCTCCAGGTTCCCCCGTCCCTGGGATTCTCCAGGCAAGAACACTGGAGTGGGTTGCCATTTCCTTCTCCAACACATGAAAGTGAAACGTGAAAGTGAAGTCGCTCAGTCGTGTCCAACTCAGCGACCCCATGGACTGCAGCCTACCAGGCTCCTCTGTCCATGGGATTTTCCAGGCAAGAGTACTGGAGCGGGGTGCCATTGCAAGTTCAAGGCACATACAGTCTATTTCTCAGAAAAAACACCTTTGCTCACATACAACCCGGCAGCCTCTACCAGTGATTCTGGCTTGAGTGACCCAAAAACCAGGGGCCCTAATCCTGGCTCCCTGCTGGCTCAGTTGGTAAAGAACTCACCTACAATGCAGGAGACCACCTTCAGTGCAGGAGACCTAGGTTCGATCCCTGGGTCAGGAAGATTCCCTGGAGAAGCAAACAGCAACCCGCTCCAGTATTCTTGCCTGGGAAACCCCATGGACAGAGCAGTCTGGCTGCCTACAGAGTCCATGGGGTCCTAAAGAGTGGGACATGCCTGAGTGCACACACACACACTACCAGCTTGGCCTCCACAAACCCACCTTTCACTCTGTCTCAGCCGAGGACAGCGCGCCTGCTCGCCAGCGGGGAATGTGGAGAGCAAGCCCGCCTGTGCAGGTGCCCAGTAAGTAAAGTTCCGGTGTCTGCATCTCTGTCCAGCTGTCGCAAGACGGTCGGCGGAGGGCCGTCTCATGAACCTCACATGGGCGGCCATGACACCACTTCCGTGTACATAAGGAAAGCAGCTTCTATATTGATTAGACCAAACCCGTGCACAGTCATTGAAAAGTAGGTGTTCTTCCTTTAAGAATTAACTGAAATGCTAAAACCTAAGACTGAGTAAAAACTGATGGCAATTAATATTGGTAATGGTGAGAGAAGAAAGAAATTGGCAAACTGGCATAAACTTGTTTGAACTTGGCAGTTTCTATCCCAGTTTGAAATGTGTCTACCGTCTGTCTCCTTAATTCCACTCCTAGTAACCCATCATTTTTATTCTAGAACAAGTATTTAGAGAGCTAACAATCAGGAGAAGGGCCCAGGTAAGGATGGTAACCCATCCATTTATGCCCAACACACTGAGACACTGTTTAAAAATTCAAACAAATGTTTCAAAAGAAATAATAAAGTTCAAAATCTTAGGCGCCGGAACAGTAAAAGACATGCAAAACCAAAGCTGCCAGCAGGAGCTGAAACGAAACAGTCCAGGAGTTTTTCAGAAACAGGGCTTATCAGAGCCGGGTGTGCACCGGATCGGACTGGAAGGGAAACCACGTGCTCTTGCCGGGTGGCAGAGCGCTGCCCTGACAAGGAGGCGTGGAGCAGAAAACCATTAACCGTGCCTCAGAGACGTAAACAAGAAACTGGTCATCTGTCCGGCCTTTTGGATAGAAGAGGATTATAGGTAAGAGATCAGAACCCCAAGTACCTGCCATATGTGAGGGCGGGGCCAAACTCCTGCTGTTCACATGGTTGGGAGCCCCAGGGCTAAAAACATGTACAGGAAAGTTGATCTGAACCAGGTGAAAGTTCATGAATCTGGCGGCAAACTCAACCACCACATCCAGATGCCTCATCAACTGGGGACCCAGTGGACTCCCACCCACAATCTCAGGTTGGGCATAGGCTCACTACAAGAGGAAAGTAAACACCAAACCAGAGGATTTAAAGTAAGCTGACATCTCTACATAGAGCTGATTCACTTTGTTGTACAGCAAAACTAACATCACAAAGCAATTATACTACAAGTAGAATGCAATGGCACCCCATTCCAGCACTCTTGCCTGGAAAATCCCATGGACGGAGGAGCCTGGTAGGCTGCAGTCCACGGGGTCGCACACAGTCGGACACAACTGAAGCGACTTCGCAGCAGCAATAAAAAAATTAATTAAGCTGATATTTCTAAGGCAATAAAAAAGGAAGAAATATTAACAGAACTCAGAAAATGGGCAAGAGACATGATCTGACATTTCTTAGGTTGGAAATATGGTTGGAAAACAAGCTCATGAAAAGACATTCAATATCTTTAGCCATTTAAAATGCAAATTACAACCACAATGAGCTATCACTACATACTTAGTAACATGGTTAAAATAAAAAATAGTGGCAATGTCAAATGCTGGCAAAGACAGAAACTGGATGTTTCCTATGTAAAACAGTACAAGCAATTGCAACTGGCAAATAGTTTGGAAGCTTCTTGTGAAACTAAATACATACTCACATGTATATATTGTACAAAGGCACACACACACACAAATGAGTACATGTAAAGATTGATGAAATCTGAATATGGTCTTTAATTAACAGTCTTCTACACTTATTGATTCTGAGCATGTTCAAAATTCTCCAAGCCAGGCTTCAGCAATACGTGAACCGTGAACTTCCAGATGTTCAAGCTGGTTTTAGAAAAGGCAGAGGAACCAGAAATCAAATTGCCAACATCCGCTGGATCATCAAAAAAGCAAGTTTCAGAAAAACATCTATTTCCGCTTTACTGACTATGCCAAAACCTCTGACTATGTGGATTACAATAAACTGTGGAAAATTCTGAAAGAGATGGGAATACCAGACCACCTGACCTGTCTCTTGAGAAATCTGTATGCAGGTCAGGAAGCAACAGTTAGAACTGGACATGGAACAACAGACTGGTTCCAAATAGGAAAAGGAGTATGTCAAGGCTGTATATTGTCACCCTGCTTATTTAACTTACATGCAGAGTACATCATGAGAAACCCAGGGCTGGATCAAGATTGCCGGGAGAAATATCAACTTCAGCTATGTGGGAGATACCAACCTTATGGCAGAAAGTGAAAAAGAACTAAAGAGCCTCTTGATGAAAGTGAAAGAGGAGAGTGAAAAAGTTGGCTTAAAGCTCAGCATTAAGAAAACTAAGATCATAGCATTTAGTCCCATTACCTCATGACAAATAGATGGGGAAACAGTGGAAATAGAGACAGACTTTATTTTGGGGGGACTCCAAAATCACTGCAGCTGGTGACCGCAGCCATGAAATTAAAAAATGCTTACTCCTTGGAAGGAAAGTTATGACTAAGCTAGACAGCATATTAAAAAGCAGAGACATTACTCTGCCAACAAAGGTCCGTCTAGTCAAGGCTATGGTTTTTCCAGTAGTCATGTATGGATGTGAGAGTTGGACTGTAAAGAAAGCTGAGCGCCGAAGAATTGATGCTTTTGAACTGTGGTGTTGGAGAAGCCTCTTGAGAGTTGCTTGGACTGCAAGGAGATCCAACCAGTCCATCCTAAGGGAAATCAGTCCTGAATATTCATTGGAAGGACTGATGTTGAAGCTCAAAATCCAATACTGTGGCCACCTGATGCAAAGAGCTGACTCATTTGAAAAGACCCTGATGCTGGGAAAGATTGAAGGTGGGAAGAGAATGGGATGACAGAGGATGAGATTGTTGGATGGCATCACCGACTCAATGGACATGGGTTTGAGTAAACCCCAGGAGTTGGCAATGGACAGGGAGGCCTGGCGTGCTGCAGACAATGGGGTCCCAAACAGTAGGACAGGACTGAGCAACTGAACTGACCTGAACACACGTTGATCACCGTGTACTATCAGACGTAGTTTATAAGATGCTGCCCTGAGGGAAGCTGAGCGGAGGGTACAGAGCACCCTGTGTACTCGTTTTGTAACCTGCTGTTGTAAGATTGAAGGTGGGAGGAGAAGGGGACGACAGAGGATGAGATTGTTGGATGGCATCACCGACTCAATGGACGTGGATTTGAGCAAACCCCAGGAGTTGGTAGTGGACAGGGAGGCCTGGCGTGCTGCAGACAAAGGGGTCCCAAAGAGTAGGACAGGACTGAGCAACTGAACTGACCTGAACACACGTTGATCACTGTGTACTATCAGACGTAGTTTATAAGGTGCTGCCCTGAGGGAAGCTGAGCGGAGGGTACAGAGCACCCTGTGTACTCGTTTTGTAACCTGCTGTTGTTTAGTTGCTCAGTTGTGTCTGACTCTTTGCGACTCCATGGACTGCAGCCTGCCAGGCTCCTCTGTCCATGGGATTTCCCAGGCAAGAATACTGGAATAGGTTGCTGCTTCCTTTTCCAGGAGACCTTCCTGACCCAGGGATTGGACCCGCATCTCCTATATTGGCAGGTGGATTCTTTACCTCTGAGCCACCAGCGAAACCCTGCAACTTACTGTGAGTCTATAATAATTTTAAAATAAAAAGCTTTCAAAAATTAATGATGAGTATAAAATACATCATAAAATATGATATAATTTGTGAAAATACATTTTTAAAACCACAAATCAGAGTATATATGTTTATGAATAAAAATATAAGTAATAAAAATATCAAAACACCAATAGCAAGAAGACATACAGCTTTAGGGCAGTGTTACCTCTGGGAATAAATTCTAAGATGACTTCAAGTTTACCTGTAATATTTTAATTTTTTTATCTGTAATTTTTTTGTTTGTTTGTTTTGGTTTTGGTTGTTTGGCCACCTGATGTGGAGAGTTGACTCATTTGAAAAGACCCTGATTCTGGGAAAGACTGGGGACTGGAGGAGAAGGGGACAACAGAGGATGAGATGGTTGGATGGCATCACTAACACAATGGACATGGGTTTGGGTGGACTCCAGGAGCTGGTGATGGCAAAGAGGCCTGGCGTGCTGTGGTTCATGGGGTTGCAAAGAGTCGGACACGACTGAGAGACTGAACTGAACTGAACTGATGCAGCATACAGGGTCTTAGTTCTCTGACCAGGGATCAAACCCAAGCTCACAGCAGTGAAATTGCTGAGTCCTAACCACTAGACCACCAGGGGATTTCCATGTAATATTTTAAATTTTAGAAAAGAATTTGGAGTGAGAAATTGTCAGCATGTACTATATAAGCAGTATAGGTAAATGAAAACTTGTTAAATTCCTCTTTACTACTCTGAATGTCTTAAGGTTTTCTAAATTAAAACAAAAATATACATACAAAGAGGTTCATTGAAGCATTATGATCTGTAATAACCAAAGACTGGTAACAATCTATATATCAACAAGGGGACAGCTAACTAAATAGCTTTAGATATAGTTGTGCAAAGAATACAAAGCAACCATTAAAAAGAATGAAAGGGATATGTGTTCTTAGGAAAATATCCCAAATACACTAGGAAGTGGGGGAAAAAGCAAACTGGAAAATAACACATACAGTATTATGACAACATTTTGTTTAAAAAAAACAATAAAATATATATGAACACTATATATATGAAATATATATGTATATATAAATCCAACAAAAAACTTGTTTTACTTCTGAAAATAAATATACATACAAAGAGGTTCATTGAAGCATTATGATCTGTAATAACCAAAGACTGGTAACAATCTATGTATCAACAAGGGGACAGCTAACTAAATAGCTTTAGATATAGTTGTGTAAAGAATACAAAGCAACCATTAAAAAGAATGAAAGGGATATGTGCTCTTAGGAAAATATCCCAAATACACTAGGAAGTGGGGGGAAAAGCAAACTGGAAAATAACACATACAGTATCATGACAACATTTTGTTTAAAAAAAAAACAATATAAATATATATGAACACTATATATATGAAATATATATGTATATATAAATCCAACAAAAAACTTGTTTTACTTCTGAAAATTGAAATTTTTTTTCTTACTGAGAAATGTAGGATGACATGTAACATCCTATTTCCTGTTTATTAGATACCCAAGCAAGAATATTGGAGTGGGTAGCTATGCCCTCCTCCAGGGGATTTTCCCGACCCAGGGATTGAACCCAGGTCTACTGCTATATATATGAACACTATATATATGAAATATATATGTATATATAAATCCAACAAAAAACTTGTTTTACTTCTGAAAATTGAAATTTTTTTTCTTACTGAGAAATGTAGGATGACATGTAACATCCTATTTCCTGTTTATTAGATACCCAAGCAAGAATATTGGAGTGGGTAGCTATGCCCTCCTCCAGGGGATTTTCCCGACCCAGGGATTGAACCCAGGTCTACTGCATTGCAGGCAGATTCTTTACCATCTTAGTCATCAGGGAAACATCCTATTAGTTTCAGTTTATGGCATAATGATTCTTTATTTATATACAATGCAAAATGATGTCCACCATGTCAAATCAACATACATTGCCACGTGTAGCTACAAATTTTTTCTTGTAGTAAGAACGTTTAACTACTCTTTTGAATATACAGTACCTTAATACAAACAATAGGCACCATGCTTCATTATATCACCAGAACTCACATACTTTATAACTGGTAGTTTGTACCTTTTGACCTACTTAATCAGTTTCATTTGCCCTTATCCCCTGCATCTGGCAACCACCAACCTGTTATCTGTATCTATGCAGATCAGGAGCTTTTTGTTTTTCTTTGTTTTAGTTCCACATAAAAATAAGATCATACAGTATTTGTCTTTCTCTGTCTGACATATTTCATTTAGCACAATGCCCTCAAGGTCCATTCAATTCAGTTCAGTCGCTCAGTCATGGCCAACTCTTTGCAACCCCATGAACTGCAGCACGCCATGCCTCCCTGTGCATCACCAACTGCCGGAGTTTACCCAAACCCATGTCCATTGAGTCAATGATGTCATCCAACAATCTCATCCTCTGTCATCCCCTTCTCCTACTGCCCTCAGTCTTTCCCAGCATCAGGGTCTTATCTATGCAGATCAGGAGCTTTTTGTTTTTCTTTGTTTTAGTTCCACATAAAAATAAGATCATACCGTATTTGTCTTTCTCTGTCTGACATATTTCATTTAGCACAATGCCCTCAAGGTCCATTCAGTTCAGTTCAGTCGCTCAGTCATGGCCAAGTCTTTGCAACCCCATGAACTGCAGCACGCCAGGCCTCCCTGTGCATCACCAACTGCCTGAGTTGACCCAAACCCATGTCCATTGAGTCGGTGATGCCATCCAACAATCTCATCCTCTGTCATCCCCTTCTCCTACTGCCCTCAGTCTTTCCCAGCATCAGGGTCTTTTCAAATGAGTCAGTTCTTCGCACCAGGTGACCAAAGTATTGGACTTTCAGCTTCAGCATAGGTCTTTCCAATGAACACCCAGGACTGATCTGCTTTAGGTTGGACTGGTTGGATTTCCTTGCAGTCCAAGTGACTCTCAAGAGTCTTCTCCAACATCACAGTTCAAAAGCATCAATTCTTCGGTGCTCAGCCTTCTTCACAGTCCAACTCTCACATCCATACATGACCACTGGAAAAATCATAGCCTTGACTAGACGGGCCTTTATGGACAAAGTAATGTCTCTGCTTTTTAATATGCTATCTAGGTTGGTCATAACTTTCCTTCCAAGGAGTAAACATCTTAGTTTCATGGCTGCAGTCACCATCTGCAGTGATTTTGGAGCCCAAAAAAATAAAGTCTGACACTGTTTCTACTGTTCCCCCATCTATTTCCCGTGAAGTGATGGGAATGGATGCCATGATCTTAGTTTTCTGAATGCTGAGCTTTAAGCCAACTTTTTCACTCTCCTCTTTCACTTTCATCTAGAGGCTCTTTAGTTCTTCTTCACTTTCTGCCATAAGGGTGCTGTCATCTGCATATCTGAGGTTATTNAAAGTAGCAAGACATACTGAAAGCCAAAAAACACAGTCTAAAGAGACAGAGACAGGCCTAGATATGGCAGAGGTGTTGGAATTATCAGACCATACATTTTTAAAACTATGATTCATATGCTAAGGGTTCTAATGGATAAAATAGACAGCATGCAAGAACAGACAGGAAATGCAAGCAGAGATGGAAATTCTTAGAAAGAACCGAAAAGAAATGTTAGAGATCAAAAATACTGTAACTGAAATAAAGAATGCCTTTGATGGGCTCCGTAGTGGACAGGACATGGCAGAGGAAAGCATTTCTGAGCTTGGGAACACGTCAGTAGACACCTTCAAAACTGAAAAGCAAAGAGAAAAAGACCAAAAATTAAAGTAAAACAAGATGTCCAAGGGCTGTGCAACAACTACAAAAGGGGTAACAAATATGAAATGGGAATAACGGAAAAGAAGGGAAAAAATGGAAGAAATATTTGACAGAATAATGACAGATAATTTCCCCCAAATTCATGTCAGACACCAAACCACAGAGAGTGGAAACTCAGTGAATACAAAGCAAGATAATGAAAATAAACATTGAAAAAAAAAAAAAAACTCCACTGAGCCATAGCATACTCAAACTGCAGAAAATCAAACAAAAATTCCTCAAAGAATCTGGGGTGCAGTGGGGGGGTGGTGTGTAGCAGGTGGGAGTGAGAGGTAATAATAATCTATTAGGAGGAAAGATAAGAATTACACCATAATTCCACTCAGAGACCACACAAGCAAGAAGAGAGTAGAGTAAAATATTTAAAGTGTTGAAAAAGCAAACACCAAACTAAAACTCTATACCTTGGAATATTATCTTTCAAAAGTGAAAGGATAAATAGACTCCTTCAGATAAAAATTGAGGGAATCTGTTGCTAGCAGAAATGCTTTGCAAGAAGCGTATAAAGAAGATATTCAGAGAGAAAGAAATATCAGTCATAAAGTTGGATCTACTTAATTAAAAAGAATAGTGCACACTGCAGAAGGAATAAGGGAAGGTAAAAGAAAACTTTTTTTTTTCTTAATTGATCTGACAGGTAATAGCTTGTTCAAAGTAACAGCAGCAATGTATGATAATGTGTGTGTATGTATATAAATGCTTATGTACACTTATGAATAAGTGAATCACAAGAATAATACAAGGGTCATGACAGAACAATTAGCAGAGCATTTAATTACAAAGCACCTGCACTGCTCATGAAGCATTATATTACAGGGCATGCATGCTCATCACTTCAATCCTGTCCAACTCTGCGACCCCACGCACTGCAGCCTGCCAGACTCCTCCGTCCAAGGGATTTCCCAGGCAAGAATACTGAAGTGGGTTGCCATTTCTTCCTCCCAAGGATTTTCCCAACCCACAGTTTACAGCGGGCCCTCTAAATCCATGGTTTTAATGCCTGTGGACTCAACCATGGGCAGATCAAAATATTCAGAAAAAGAATTCCAGAAAGTGCCAAAAAGCAAAACTTGAATCTGTTGCTCCACCAGCAACTATCTTCACAGCAGTTATATTATATTTATAACAATTTATGAACATTTACATTGTATTAGGTATTATAAGTAATCTAGAGATGATTTAAAGTATATAAGAGGATATGCTTAGGTTATATGCAAACACATGCCATTTTATACAAAAGACTTGAGCATCCATGGATTTTGGTATTTGTGAGGGGTCCTGGGAAAAAGTCCCTTGTGGATACCTAGGGATGACTATATTTGAAAGTGGACTTGGATTACTTGTAAATGTATACTGCAAACTCTAGGGCAACAACTAAAATTAAAAAAAGTTAAAAAGGAAGTATAATTGATATCCTAAGGGAAGAGGAAAAAAAATAGAATCATATAACATGCTCAGTTCAAACCATAAAAGGCAAAAAAAAGTGGAAGACAAAATAGGAACACAGAACCAAGGACAACAAATAAAAAATTCTGTAGATATTAGCAACAAATTCTGTAGGTATTAATCCAATTTTAATCTGACTTTAAAGTGATTATCTGACAATAATCACTTTAAATGTCAATGATTTAAATAGGCCAATTAATACAGGGATTATCAAAGTGGATCAAGAAATAAGATCCAATTATATGCTGTCAATAAGAAACCCACTTTAAATACAAAGACACAAATAGATTAAAACAAAAAGGTAAAGAAAGATTTACCATACTAATGCTAAGCAAAAGAAATTGGGAGTTGCAATATTCATTTCTGACAGACCAGAAACTTTACAGCAAGAAAAATTATCAGGGATAAAGAATAGCATTACAACACATGTGTCTTTTTCAGTGATGATTTTCTCAGGGTATATACGCAGTGGGATTGCTGAGTCATATGGTAGTATTATTCCTAGTTTTTTAAGGAACCTCCATACTGTTCTCCATAGTGGCTGTATCAACTTACATTCCCAACAGTGCAGAGGATTCTCTCTTCTCCACATCCTCTCCAGCATTTATCATTTGTAGATTTTTTGATGTTGGCCATTCTCACTGGTGTGAGGTAATACCTCATTATAATTTTGATTTGCATTTCTCTAATAATGAGCGATGTTGAACATCTTTTCATGTATTTATTGGCCATCTGTATGTCTTCTTTGGAGAAATATCTATTTAGGTCTTCTGCCCATTTTTTGATTGGGCTATCATGTGTAAAATAGATAGCTAGTGGGAAGCTGCTGTATAACACGGGGGGCCCAGCCTGACACTCTGTGATGACCAGAGGAGTGGGATGGGGGAGGGGAGGAAGGCTCAACAGGGAGGGGATATATATATATATATATAATTATGGCAGAAACCAACACAACACTGTAAAGCAATTATCCTCCAATTGAAACATAAATTTAAAAAAAGAATGGCATTACATAATGATAAAGGAGACGGTTTTTCAAGAAGACATTACAATCCTTAATACATAGGCAGCAAGTAACAGAGCATCAAAATATTAAATACCTGAGACAAAAACTGAAAGAACTGAATACCTGAGGCTAAAACTGATAGAATTGAATACATGAGGCAAAAACTAAAAGAACTGTAAGGAGAAATAGATGAATCCACTATGATAGTTAGAGACTTTAACAGCCCCCTAATGGAAACGTGCAGATTCAGCAGGCAAAAATCAGTAAGGGCATTGTTGAACTCAACACTACCATCAATCGAGTGGATAAAAAGGACATCTATAGACTGTTTCCTCTAATAGTAGCTAAATATACATTCTTCTCAAGCCCACATGCAACATTCGCCAAGACAGACCACACACTAGGCCATAAAACACAACGAATTTAAAAGAATAGAAATCAAACAGTGTCTGCCCTCAGATCACAATGGAATTAAACCAGGAATCAGTGACAGAAAGACAGTTGGAAAATCACCAAATACTTGGAGATTAAACAACACTTCTAAATAACACATGGGATCAAAGAAAAAAATCTCAATAGAAAGTTTTAAATATTTTGAACAAACTGAAAATGAAAACACAACCTATCAAAATTTGTGGGATGGGAGAAAAGGGAACCCTTTTACACTGTTGGTGGGAATGCAAACTAGTACAGCCACTATGGAGAACAGTGTGGAGATTCCTTAAGAAATTGCAAATAGAACTGCCTTATGACCCAGCAATCCCATTGCTGGGCATACACACCGAGGAAACCAGAATAGAAAGAGACACATGTACCCCAATGTTCATTGCAGCACTGTTTATAATAGCCAGGACATGGAAACAACCTAGATGTCCATCAGCGGATGAATGGATAAGAAAGCTGTGGTATATATACACANAAAATTTGTGGGATGTAGTGAAAGCAGTGTTTAAAAGGAAATTTATAGGATTATATATTAGTAAAGAAGAGAGATCAAAAATCAATAAACTGAGCTTCTGTCTTAGGAAGCTAGAAAAAGAAGAGTAAATTCAATCCAAACTAAACAGAAGGGAAAAAAAATTAGAGCAGAAATCAGTGAAATTTAAAACAGAAAACCATTAGAGAAAATCCACAAAACCAAAAGTTGGTTCTTTGAAAAGATCAATAAAATCCATAAGCCTCTAGCCAGGCTAATTAAAATTTACTAGCCCCTGAGAGAGGACCCAGATGTTTGCCTCATATTGCCAGTCAATCAGCACTTACTCGTGCCAGACAGGTAGACAAAAACACCAACATCATTTCCTTTCTTTTATCCATTTGATCAATTAAGAAAAAAAAAAAAAAACACTTATGAGCATCTACTATGTGCCAAACACTGTTTTAAATGCTTGGGACATATCAGTGATAAGTAAGTACAATAAATAAGTAAACTCTATAGCTTCCCTAGTAGCTCACAGGGTAAAACATCTGCCTGAAATGCAGGAGACCTGAGTTCGATCCCTGAGTTGGGAAGATACCCTGGAGAAGGGAATGGCAACCCATTCCAGCACTCTTCCCTGGGAAATCCCATGAACAGAGGAGCCAGCCAGGTTACAGTCCATGGGTTTGCTGAGTTGGTTGGACATGACTAAGTGACTAGCTATTTCAATTTCAGAGTATATCAGGAGATGCTAAGTGGAGAATAACAGAGGAGGTTAAGGAGAAGATTAAGAGTTATGAGTATTTCTTATTTTGTTATGAATGTTTGCATGTATGTGTGTGTGTATGTATATATAGGCAATTTATTTTATTTTATTTATTACTTTTACTTTCTTCCCTCTTATTCCTTTATCATCTAACACAAGACATACTGATAGAAATTAAGTTTATATCACACTGTTTAAGTTACAGGATGTCAAGGATCTCATCCAAGGACTTTGCATCCTCCTCTGGGGGAGGGTTGGTATGTTTTGATTATATGCAAGAGAATGGATACAGGTATATGTATGGCTGAGCCCCTCTGCTGTCCACCTGAAACTATTAATATCACAACACAGTGAATCAGCTATATTCCAATACAAAATTAAAAGTTTAATTTAAAAAGATAACAGGATGATATTAGGTGGAAGTATGACTTTGTTATTGTCTTTCAGTCAGTTCAGTTGCTCAGTTGTATCTGACTCTTTACAACCCCGTAGATTGCAACACACTAGGCTTCCCTGTCCATCACCAACTCCCGGAGTTTACTCAGACTCACATCCATCGAGTCAGTGATGCCATCGAACCATCTCATCCTCTGTCATCCCCTTCTCCTCCTGTCTTCCCAGCATCAGGGTCTTTTTCAAGGAGTCAGTTCTTCCCATCAGGTGGCCAGAGTATTGGCGTTTCAGCTTCAGCATCAGTCCTTCCAATGAATATTCAGGACTGATTTCCTTTAGGATTGCCTGGTTTGATCTCCTTGCAGTGCAAGGTACTCTCAANATCAGGTGGCCAGAGTATTGGCGTTTCAGCTTCAGCATCAGTCCTTCCAATGAATATTCAGGACTGATTTCCTTTAGGATTGCCTGGTTTGATCTCCTTACAGTGCAAGGTACTCTCAAGAGTCTTCTCCATTACCACAGTTCAAAAGCATTATTCTTCAGCGCTCAACTTTTGTCTTTATTTGTAGATTAAACATGGTTCAAGGAAATGTATACAAATGCCAAACTGACAAGGAATAAACCATAATGGTTAGTTTCATGTGTCATCTTGACTAGGCAATGATACCCAGTTGTTCAATCAAACACTAAGTGCTTCCGTGAAGATATTTTGTAGACGTGATTGACACCTACAATCAGCTGACTTTTAGGAAAGGAGATGACACTCTATAATCTAGGTGGTCCTCATCTAATCAGTTGAAAGGCCTTAAAAGCAGAACTGAGGTTTCCCTGAGAAAGAAGAAATTCCATCCATGGACCTCAGCATCAGCTCCTCGCAAGAGTTTTCAGCTGGCCAACCTGCCCTGTGAATTCTGTACCTGTCCAGCCAGCCCCCACCGCCACATAAACCAACTCCTTGCAATCAATCTCTTCAGATATAAATATCCTACTAGTTCTTGTAACTGTTACCGACACAGATAGCCACAAAAAGAAAATGACATTTGAGCAAAGACTTGCCATCAGTGAAGGAGCTGCACACAGATATCTACAGGCAGAGCAAGCCTGTGCTGTTAGAGGAACAGCAGGAACGTGGCTGGATGGGAGTGAGCCAGGTGGAGAGCAGCGTGAGAGGAGGGAACTTTATTAACCAAAAGCAGCATCAGGGACAGACAGAGTGCAGGCTGTGAACTGAATGGTCTCCTTTTTTTAATCATAAGATGAGCCCACATCATGATAAAAATGACACTACCATCATCCAAGGTCTCACCTGCTCTAACATGACACAAATGAATGTCCCCATTCCCACTATGGGCAGAAGCTTTTGGCTGCTATACATATAGGGACATCTTCTGTAGTCAGCTCGTTAGACATTCGGTGCACACATGCAGAGCACCCACTGTCCGCTGCACCGTGCTGGGAGCATCTCCCTCGGGGGTATGGGAGCCAAGAGGCAAGTCAGGAAGCACCCTGCCTTCTGTGCTCAGATTAAGAACTGACGGGCCACCACCAGGCAGAGACAGCTAAGGTATGTCAGCTTTGGGTATGATGGAAATGTGCTGTATGGAAGGTGCAATGCTCTTAATTGGTCTTACTAATTAACTAGACCTTACTTGGTCTAGTTGGGAAAAAAACCAGGTACCACCACAGGGAAATGAAAGTGGTTTGCATGCAAAACCACCAAAGACAGACAGTAATCATGGGGGTGCACTAAGCCTGATCAAACATCTTGTCCAGGCTTCCCAAACTCTCACTTGTCCCAGCAAAAGGAGGAACAAGAAACAACAATAATATTAAGGTTATTTATTGTCCAGGAAAACTTTCGTAATTGGGTTTCCCTGGTGGCTGAGATGGTAAAAGAATCTGCCTGCAATGCAGGAGACTTGGGTTTGATCCCTTGATCAGGAAGATTCCCTTGAGAAGTAAATGGCTACCCACTCCAGTATCCTTGCCCAGAGAATTCCATGGACAGAGGAGCCTGGTGTGCTACAGTCATGGGGTCAC
This sequence comes from Oreotragus oreotragus, assembly GCA_006410675.1. Classification (NCBI taxonomy): domain Eukaryota; kingdom Metazoa; phylum Chordata; class Mammalia; order Artiodactyla; family Bovidae; genus Oreotragus; species Oreotragus oreotragus. The sequence continues at coordinate 394,741 of SJYX01017092.1, forward strand.
AAAGAATCGGACATGACTGAGCAACTAATGCTTTCACTTTTTTTTTCACGTATTGATAATTATATAAAATGAAGAAAAGGCAATATATGCCACCTTAAATGCACATATTGATACTTAGATACATCTCAACTCCATTAGAGTGAAAAAATACATTGCTTAGGCTTGAGGAAATAGAATATTTCTTAAATACAAGGAAGAGTTAAGGCAAGCCCATAAAAAATTATAACAATGTTACTTGGTTAGTAGGATTCTAAGTGATTTTTATTTTCTTTCTTTTTGTTTCCTGTATCTTCTTTTCCTGTAACAGTATGCATTGCCCAAACAGCAAAGGTTTATAAGTAAAGCCCCCTTCATATATATGGCACTACTATCTCCTTCCCAAGAGTCAACTGACATCTTTTATCTCAAGCAATCTCAAATGGAATTTGCAGTTCCCTTTCACATACAGGAAAATACAAAGCTCACAAGAGTTAACTCACGTACCCAGAGTCACACTTTGTGGTATGCAGCTCAGCCAAGAGACGAGAGTCCTGAAGGTCCCGTCCAAGCCAGCACCTTCCCTGTGGACCATTTTATCAGCCCAGGGATCCCCTGAAGTGAGGGGAGGGTTAAGCTGAACTAAGCCCTTGCCCTTACCTCGGCCAGACGGGAGTGCTTGTGGACGTTCTCGCCTTTCTGCACGCTGGGAGCCAGCTGCTGCAGGACACCCCTGCTGCTCGTCAGTGCTCTGGTCAGCCGAGCGAACTTCCCCCAGCCTAGAGCACGCGGAAGACAGGAGAGACAGGTTCACTTGGGTCCCGAAGACATTAGGACATTCACACCACAAGTTACGCTGTCAGATGCAGATTCCTACCCCACCCCACCCCACCCCACCCCACCTTCTTGCGCACCCATGAGTCACTCAGCCATCCTCGCCATCAAAANGCGAACTTCCCCCAGCCTAGAGCACGCGGAAGACAGGAGAGACAGGTTCACTTGGGTCCCGAAGACATTAGGACATTCACACCACAAGTTACGCTGTCAGATGCAGATTCCTACCCCACCCCACCCCACCCCACCTTCTTGCGCACCCATGAGTCACTCAGCCATCCTCGCCATCAAAACTCGCTGCTCAGAGAAGCCCCTGGACATGCTGAAATCTGGGCAGCGGGGGACTTTTCCTTTGTACTTTCACTTGATCCTAATTATAGCTCTGTGGTGTAGGAAAGGCAGGTTTTAATAGTAGCATTGTTTTACAAATAGGGAAACTGAGGCACAGAGTGTCTAGGCAGTTAAAGAGTCTAGAACCCAGATCACTCTACTCTGGCCCAAGGCTTTTCTGCCAGATAATACCAGCCAATCGAGATGTTTCTCTGAATGTATAGCTCGGGCTGTTCGCAAGCCCCATGGTGTCTGATCCTTGCAGAGACCAAGCTGGTTCTAGGTTTTAAATAACTAGACAAGCTAGTCAAATGGTCATTCCATGTACTAGATTCTCCAAAGCCATGGGAATAAGAAATGAATTTAACCCCTGGAGAGGTGGGGAAATAATACTGGTTGATTTTAGTCTTCTCTGGGATGAGGTAAGGATAGTTGATGGCATGTAGGTCCCCTTAAAACGAGAAATTCAATGAGCCTAGCACTGAACTTGGAATAAAGAAATATGGATATAAGTCCCAAATCTGCTTGCTTGTGACCACCAACAAATTGCTTAAGTCACCTGGGCCTCAGTTATCTCACCTGTAAAGTGGAACTTAAAATACTCTACCTACACGCTTTAAGTGCAGGATGCATTTTCCTGGTAAAGCAAACTAAGTTTAGCAGGCTCCGAGCTGCAGTGGACTAAAATAAACACTGTTCTGAGGTCTCCTTGGCCCTTTGGACTAGTTCCTCCAGGGGCAGTAAAACATTGGTCTTTTTCTAATCCTCCCACTCCATACTCCAAAATCTAAAATGAACAAGTGATCTTTACTAAGAATTTAAGATCCATGAGGGATGTTTTAAAGGTCCCCAGAGACAACTGTCCATTCCAACATCCAACAAGCCTTCTACATCAAGCTTATGACAATGGCAATTGTCTCATGAGACTCCTGAAAGTCTGTAGGGGTTCTCCAAACCAGGCTTGGGCTAGGTAGTGCCAAAGACCTGGAGAGAGGTGTATATTAAGTAAACAGAGCAGGCAACTATTTCTACATGACAGCTAAAAGCAAGACTAGGCAATATTATATTTCATCCTTTAGAGTNGACTCCTGAAAGTCTGTAGGGGTTCTCCAAACCAGGCTTGGGCTAGGTAGTGCCAAAGACCTGGAGAGAGGTGTATATTAAGTAAACAGAGCAGGCAACTATTTCTACATGACAGCTAAAAGCAAGACTAGGCAATATTATATTTCATCCTTTAGAGTTTAGAAGTAGTCAGTGCCTAGCAGCAGAAATCTCATTTACTACATTTTACCCTGGAGTACCTTTCCAAGACAGACTGAGAATCCAGAGGACAATGGAGTCAAGCAGAATGATGGCTCTTTTTTTTTTTTTTCTGCACAATCTTTAAGGATCATAATCTGTACAAATTTTTGTCAATATAGCAAGAATAGCAAATCAGGTATCTTTATCTCTTCCAGAAGTTTGGGGCTATAATAAAAGGTAGTGCCATTTTCATCCGTCCCAATGCCATTAGGCAGAGAAATGGGACTTGCTGGGGTCAGTGTGAAAAGAGGCTCATGGTGACTGGGCTGTGGGGAGTCCTGCTGGTGTTGACAGGAGGGGACTGCCCAGAATCTCCAGGGGTCTTTGACATCTTCCCCCAAATAGGCCATTTATGAAAGTGCTCATTGGAATTTGCTTGTGTGAACCATGGGCTAGAATATTTTAAAGTCTCTTTCGATTAAAAAGATCATACACCATGACCAAGTGGGCTTTATCCCAGGGATGCAAGGATTCTTCAATATCCGCAAATCAATCAATGTAATACACCACATTAACAAATTAAAAAATAAAAGCCATATGATTATCTCAATAGATGCAGAGAAAATACAACATCCATTTATGATAAAAACTCTCCAGAAAGCAGGAATAGAAGGAACATTCCTCAACAAAATAAAAGCTATATATGGCAAACCCACAGCAAACATTATCCTCAATGGTTAAAAATTGAAAGCATTTCCCTTAAAGTCAGGAACAAGACAAGGGGGCCCACTCTCACCACTACTATTCAATGCAGTTTTGGAAGTTTGGGCCACAGCAATCAGAGCAGAAAAAGAAATAAAAGGAATCCAAATTGGAAAAGAAGAAGTAAAACTCTCACTGTTTGCAGATGACATGATCCTCTACATAGAAAACCCTAAAGACTCCACCAGAAAATTACTAGAGCTAATCAATGAATATAGTAAAGTTGCAGGATATAAAATCAACACACAGAAATCCCTTGCATTCCTATACACCAATAATGAGAAAGTAGAAAACGAAATTAAGGAAACAATTCCATTCACCATTGCAACGAAAAGAATAAAATACTTAGGAATATATCTACCTAAAGAAACTAAAGACCTATATATAGAAAACTATAAAACACTGATGAAAGAAATCAAAGAGGACACTAATAGATGGAGAAATATACCATGTTCATGGATTGGAAGAATCAATATAGTGAAAATGAATATATTACCCAAAGCAATCTACAGATTCAATGCAATCCCTATCAAGCTACCAGCGGTATTTTTCACAGAACTAGAACAAATAATTTCAAGATTTGTATGGAAATACAAAAAACCTCGAATAGCCAAAGCAATTTTGAGAAAGAAGAATGGAACTGGAGGAATCAACTTACCTGACTTCAGGCTCTACTACAAAGCCACAGTCATCAAGACAGTGTGGTACTGGCACAAAGACAGAAATATAGATCAATGGAACAAAATAGAAAGCCCAGAGATAAATCCACACACATATGGACACCTTATCTTTGACAAAGGAGGCAAGAATATACAATGGAGTAAAGACAATCTCTTTAACAAGTGGTGCTGGGAAAACTGGTCAACCACTTGTAAAAGAATGAAACTAGATCACTTTCTAACACCACACACAAAAATAAACTCAAAATGGATTAAAGATCTAAATGTAAGACCAGAAACTATAAAACTCCTAGAGGAGAACATAGGCAAAACACTCTCCGACATAAATCACAGCAGGATCCTCAATGATCCGCCTCCCAGAATACTGGAAATAAAAGCAAATATAAACAAATGGGATCTAATTAAAATTAAAAGCTTCTGCACAACAAAGGAAACTATAAGCAAGGTGAAAAGACAACCCTCTGAATGGGAGAAAATAATAGCAAATGAAGCAACTGACAAACAACTAATCTCAAAAATATACAAGCAACTTATACAGCTCAATTCCAGAAAAATAAACGACCCAATCAAAAAATGGGCCAAAGAACTAAATAGACATTTCTCCAAAGAAGACATACGGATGGCTAACAAACACATGAAAAGATGCTCAACGTCACTCATTATCAGAGAAATGCAAATCAAGACCACAATGAGATACCACTTCACACCAGTCAGAATGGCTGCGATCCAAAAGTCTGCAAGCAATAAATGCTGGAGAGGGTGTGGAGAAAAGGGAACCCTTTTACACTGTTGGTGGGAATGCAAACTAGTACAGCCACTATGGAGAACAGTGTGGAGATTCCTTAAGAAATTGCAAATAGAACTGCCTTATGACCCAGCAATCCCACTGCTGGGCATACACACCGAGGAAACCAGAATAGAAAGAGACACATGTACCCCAATGTTCATTGCAGCACTGTTTATAATAGCCAGGACATGGAAACAACCTAGATGTCCATCAGCGGATGAATGGATAAGAAAGCTGTGGTATATATACACAATGGAGTATTACTCAGTCATTAAAAAGAATACATTTGAATCAGTTCTAATGAGGTGGATGAAACTGGAACCAATTATACAGAGTGAAGTAAGCCAGAAAGAAAAACTCCAATACAGTATACTAACGCATATATATGGAATTTAGAAAGATGGTAACGATAACCCTGTATGCGAGACAGCAAAAGAGACACAGATGTATAGAACAGTCTTTTGGACTCTGTGGGAGAGGGTGAGGGAAGGATGATTTGGGAGAACGGCATTGAAACATGTATAATATCATATATGAATTGAATCACCAGTCCAGATTCGATGCACGATACAGGATGCTTGGGGCTGGTGCACTGGGAGGACCCAGAGGGATGGTACGGGGAGGGAGGTGGGACGGGGTTCAGGATGGGGAACACATGTACACCCATGGCGGATTTATGTAGATGTATGGCAAAACCAATACCATATTGTAAAGTAATTAGCCTCTAATTAAAATAAATAAATTTATATTTTAAAAAATAAATAAACAAAGTCTCTTTTGGAGTCAGGCTCGCCTTCAGCTCCAATTGTGGGAGAGGGCGAGGGTGGGATGATTTGGGAGAACGGCATTGAAACATGTATAATATCATATATGAATTGAATCACCAGTCCAGGTTCGATGCACGATACAGGATGCTTGGGGCTGGTGCACTGGGAGGACCCAGAGGGATGGTACAGGGAGGGAGGTAGGATGGGGTTCAGGATGGGGAACACATGTACACCCATGGCGGATTTATGTTGATGTATGGCAAAACCAATACCATATTGTAAAGTAATTAGCCTCTAATTAAAATAAATTTATATTTTAAAAAATAAATAAACAAAGTCTCTTTTGGAGTCAGGCTCGCCTTCAGCTCCAAACAAAGCTGGAAATGAATTCTGCAAAGCTCTTCAAGAGGAGAAGAAAGTATATTTTCCAGGTGGTGAGAAAACAGTTGTGCACGTAAAAATCAGCAAAGGCTCTGCACACCCCCCATTCAGTCCTACCCATCCACCATCACCACCACCTCCACCATGATCTGCACTCTGGGACCAATGATAACAGGGACTTGGCAGGACTTGGCAGGGCTTGAGATCCTGGTCCATCCGATGGCATGGCACAAAACATTAAAAGAAAGATTCCTGGACTTCTGAGCATTTCCCCAGGCCCAGGCTAGTCCCTCACTCTAGCCCTGATTCTCTGCTCTCGACTGACTGTGAAGGGCACAGGAAAGTGAGTGGGTGTTGGATGGGCAAATGGACAGGCTGCATGAAACCCTCCATCGCATCTCTACCAGGACAGGCAGACTCTGCCTCTTCTGAAGGGAGACAATAAGTCCTTTCCCAAGTTCCACCCCCAAGTTGTTCCTTCTGGGCTCTAAAAACTTTATAATAGGAATCATGCTGAGCCAGATGGGAGAAATCATTCATTCACATATTAATTCCAAACATAACAACGATGTACCATCAAAGTGCCAAATACCAGGGGTGCTAAGATGAGTAAGGTACAGATTCTGGCCTCAAAGGGCTTGTATTCTAGTACAGAAGACTGATAAGTAAATTAAAAACCATGAAAGAGTAGGCTAAATTATATAATACATGATTACAGGATGCTATGGCCAAAACTGTCCAGAGAAGGCATAACAAATCCAGGCTGGGCTATCAGGGAGGGCTTCCCACAGGAAGTAATACTAGAGCAAACTTTGCAAAGATGAGTAGGAGCCAGCTGAACTCAGGAAAGAAAAGACAGACAATCCAACACAGAAGGAACAGCACCCATGAAGGCATAAACATCATAAAGCAGAGTAACACGTCAGTGACAAGGAAGACCTTCTAAATAGCTAGATGAATGGTGCATAGCATGCAGAGGGGAGGGGAATGCAGGCAGTGGCCTGAAGTGATGCTAAAGAGGTCGTCAAAGGTCAGACCGAGAAGAACTCAGGTGCGAGAACCTAGATGGCAAGTTAACAAATTTGAACTTCAACCTGAAATCCAAAGGGAATCCAGTAAAGGAGTTTAAATATGGTGGGGGCATTTTAGGAGAGAATGGCAGTGTGGGAGTGGATAACAGATAGAAGACCAATCAGAATCCCAGGCAAGACCCCATGAGGGCCTGGGCCAGTGCTGTGGCCTGAGCCAGGAGACAAGGGGGAGACTTGAGAATAGCTGCAGAGGTAGAATCAATGACTGCGGAAGGAGAGAGGAGGCGATCCAAGTGGCCTCTGGGTCCCCGGTTAGGGTGACCGGGGTGATAGCCATACAAAAAGATTGCAAACATGGGAGAAAGTAAGTCAGACTGAGACAGACAAGTATATGACATCACTTATGTGTGGAATCTAAAAAAAAAAAAAAAAGATACAAATGAACTTATTTACAAAACAGAAACAGACTCACAGACATAGAAAACAAATTTATGGTTGCCAAAGGGAAGGGGGGAGGAGTTAGGAGTATGGGATCAACAGACACGCATCGCTATACACAAAACAGACAAACAACAAGGATTTACTGTACAGCATAGGGAAATATATTTACTTGTAATAACCTATAATGGAAAAGTATCTGAAAAAGTGTATGTATGTACATTCATATATTAATATATCTGAATCACTTTGCTGTACACCTGAAATTTACATACCACTGTAATTATACGTCAATCCGGAGGGATGATGTGGGGTGGGAGGTTGGGGGGGTTCACGTTTGGGAGTTCAAATAAAAATTTAAAAGAAAAAAAAAAAGAATCCTTGACTAAGCCACTAATATATTTAAGAAGCACAAAGATTTTGTACTAAGGTTGGCATTTTCTAAAAAAAAAACACAGAAGAGAAGCAAATGGGTTTGGTAGAAGATAAACGTACAATTTGGACCAACAATGTCCCTTACAGCAGAGCATCAGGAAAAACACTACTGGAAAAAGTTAATTTCCTACTGTCCAAGGGGCCAACTGGGAAAGAATAACTCAATGAGAATCGAGTTTAAGGCGGTCTTGTTAAGGGAAGTCACTTCCACAAGAAAAATAAGGCAGCTGGGAGACCCTCTGCCTTCAAGGAAGCCTTTCCCTGATACCACCTATCCCCAGCCAAATCACCAGCTCCCGCCTATGTACCCCTATTTGCCTTAGGCAGACTCTCATTAGATTATTGGTTAGGCTTCATTGTTCTTATTTGCTTACCTGTCTGCCCGTCTTCCAAATAGACTATAAGGAGCAGGGTCTCTGTCTTACATTTCCTTAGGGTCAGCATCGATCATAAAGCTAAACATCCCCAAAGATACCCAGTAAGTGTGTATGCTGAATAAACATGGATGAAGAACAAATTGTTTTCTCCCATTGTCCTACTTCTATCTGGGTTTCCAGTAGACATAAAGTCCGAAAGGAAAAGTAGCCCATTTTACAAACTCTGTTCAGTTTTAGGAGGCATTTCTGCACACACCCTTCCAATTATATCCCATTTGGGAGTTCAACAGGGAACTGAGCTCAGATGAAGAAATCCCCAGCTCAGGGTTCTTCTAGCTCTGTCTTAAAGGTCAGCACATGGCAGGTAGGGCTGGGTGTGTCAGGGGACGATCAAAGCATCACAAGATCAGGCAAGATGAGAAGGGGGAAAAGGGTTGGGGGGGGGAGCATGAATGGAGAAGGACACTCTAACAAGCAGCTAGAAAGTATTCACCGAGTCCTTTCTCTATTCTCAGTAAGGACAACCCTCTCTCCCTTACTTGAGCCCACACTGGCTACTGGCCTCAGCTGGGGTGAGTCCCCCACTAGGCTGCTGTAGCCCATACATCCCCGTATCCTCCCTAGGCCAGAAGAGATGGTTCTAAGAGGAGCTGAAATTGCAGCGCCTCCCAGGGCAAGGCCAGAGATACTAGAAAACACAGACCTAGAGGCCCCTCCCTGGGAAACTGCATGGAACAGAAGTTGCAGAGGCTCCTGAAAGTGCCCTGGGGGGCAGAGGCCAGGACGCAGGCACATCCTGATCTGAAGAGCCACGGGGTCCCTGAGAGGGGCTGGAGCCATAACCCAACACCCAGCAGGGACAAAGGACACGCGACCACCAGGCAGTGTGGACACTGCCGACGGGTCAAGTCTTCCTGCCCCCAGATCGTTCTCCTGTCGATGCACCGACAACCAAAACCAGCAGGGCTTCTTCAAGCAGAAGTCACGACATCATCACCTTCCAGTCATCCCCAGTGCAGAGACAGAAAATGTGACTGTTGAAGCGGGAGGGGGCCTGTGCCTTGTACCTATTACCCTCTTTCTTCCCTGAGAGCACCTCATACGTACCCCACGTGAAGATTTGTGGAGAAGGGTCAGCAGTTAGGGCAGCTTGCCAGAGCCTTCAGCCCTGAATATTCTATATCTTTGGCCTTTAAAAATCTCCTTCAGAGTTTTGCATTCATTTTGTTGTCCACTCTTGGCTCAATTTTATCCCTGAATTTAGAAGTAAATGTGTGGATCTTTGAAAATGAATTCGCTCCTTTAATGTGAGATTATTCAGTGAGGTAAGAGGGCATACAAGAGGGGTGACTCATTGTGGGGTGAAGAGTGTGGAAAAAACCTCTGAGCCCTACACTCTAATTCTTCTCTACCCACTCGCCTGGTTTATAAGGGCGGATTCAACAGAGAAAAACACCCTGCAGCCCACTCCCAATTATCCACAGTAACAGAAAAGCAAGAGATGGGGAACAAATGAAACCCCAGAGCGTCCCGGAGTCTCATTTCAACCAAGAATTCCCACCTACTCTCTCCTTCAGCCTTTAAACACACACACATGCACACACACTAGAGCTGTTACCAAACAGCAAACCTAGCTTGACTTTCATCTCCTTGCTCCATGCCATTTGTGGGCACTTTTTTTTATCAGAGAACAAGGGAAACAGCCAAAAGATGAACAGGAAAGAAGAGATGAGGCAATCTGGGGTCTAGATAATTCATGAAAAGGGTCATGAGAACTGATACACTAAATAAAAGAGGAGGCTTAGAGAGCATACCCAGGGCCCAGCACATGTGATTGGAGCTTGGGGCCAAAGGGGAGTTACTTTGTGTCAGATGCTAAAATAGTCTGTCACCAATGATCCTGTGTGTTCTCCCCTTTGTGGGTTGTTCATGGGAAAATGTTAGGCACCAACTGGCTTCTCGAATTACTGTTAGGATACACCCATCCCACTGCTGAGCCCCAAAGTTAGGCACAAAGCCATCAGAAAAAGCAAAGTCATTTTAAAGACAATCTAAGCATAGCTGACTTTAATGGGAAAGCATCTCATACTGCTATGCCAAGGAGCAAATACCTGGGGGTTTTCTGGGGTTTTCAATTATCATCCTTCCATTACACCTCAAAAGTGAATTCTACGGGCTTCCGTGGTGGCTGAGTGATAAAGAATCTGCCTGCCAATGCAGGGTACATGGGTTTGATCCCTAGTCCGGGAAGATCCCACATAACATGAAGCAACTTAGACCATGTGCCACAACCGTTGAGCCTATGATGTAGAGCCTGGAAAACTGCAACGATGGAGCCCACGGGCCACAGCTACTGAAGCCCATAGGCAGTAGAGCCCGCGCTCCACAGCAAGAGAAGCCGTCACAACGAGACGCTCACACGCCACAACCAGAGAGTAGCTCCCGCTCACCGCTATGAGAGAAACGCCCGTGCAGCAACAAGACTCAGCACAGCCAAAAATAAATAAACATTTTTTTTTTAAGATGAATTCTACACAAGCCTGGGTCACCAACACTCAGACTTTTTACGCTAATTGAGGTGTTGCACTGAAAGCGCAGCTGGACCGGCTGGAATCTCGTGATGTGAGAACACTTCCAAGGAGAAATGTCAAGTCAGGAGAATCACCCAGTCACATGGCAGTGTATCTTCCATCTACAAGATGTTTTCCCACCGTTATATTGGACCCCTGCAGCCAGAACTGCAGTTTATAGACTTACAATGAACAAGGCCTGGAGAATTATCATGCTCTTCCATCATCAACAGACTAGTATAAAATGTGACCTCATCCTAAACAGACCACCAAATCCACATGGGTCAGGGGCATGGTGACATGACGCGTGGGAAGGCCTAAACATATCTGCCATAGCATTTGAAGTGGACAGGCTTATAAAATCCCGTCTTGGAGGAAACATTAAACATGATCCACTATGTGCATTCTTATATTGCGAGACAAAGAGTGTGTACTTGTGTGTGTGTGCGCACATGTGTATATTTTAAATTTTTAGGAAACAAGCCGCATATTACTCCTATGTATTTCACGGACAAAGAGAATTAATATCTGGTTCCCTTGGCTAACAGGGAATAGGGCGTGCGTGTGTGTACAAAAACTTTTATGCGCAAGTGAAAGGCATGAATGAGGCAGGACAAATGAAGTGGAGCATTTTATGCCTGAAAAATAAACCTCAGTGAGTCTCCCTGCATCAGTCTGATTTATCTCTTCTTTCAGGCTCTCCAAGAACGACATGCAGACCCCCTGTGAGGGTTGCTCTAAGTTGACTCAGCCCTTCCTGCTAAACAATCCCTTCACATCATCTGAAAATGTTTCAGTGGTGATGATAAGAAAACATTCTGACTCGATCGCATCTCCTAGTTCACATTTTTCAGAGAAAACTTGCAAAATTAAGTGTCAAATATCAGATTATCTTTAAAAGGCTATTTGTGTGTTTACCCAGTTAAAAAAGCGAACGGCCCTTCTAGATGGTAACAGGATGACACTCATCATGAGTAAGTCTGTCGCCTGGTGATAGCTACTGCACTGAGCAATCTTCAAGTCAGAAACCAGAAATCAGGGAACCACAAATCTGCAGGAAAAAAGGAGACTGCAGGAGGCTCAGACAAGTGGAGAGACTTTATTTACATCTGCTCTGGTCTTGAAATCCAAAGGCAGGCTGTCATTGCTTTATTAAGCTATAGATAGTAAAAAAAAAAAAAAAAAAGGATGCACTGGTATGCATTGCATTGTGCTCTGAACTCTATAAAAATGAGCATCCAAACGTGGTAGGACTGTATACACCCTCAGAGGACACAGCCCCAGAGGGAGCAGCCATGGAAAGCTTTTCATTTCTTCCTTTCTTGCCATTTAATAATCACAGTTTCGTCACATCAAGGATAACATGCCCCAGTTTTACTCTCCCTTGAACTTCACTCCTATCTCTCTGCTGCATCTCAGAAAAATGCAAGGAGCAGGGTCTCAGGTAGAGCTGGAAAATCAGCTGCCCAGCCAGGAAATACTGCCACGAGAAAGAGCTCCTGGCCTCTTGGCTATCTTGGAAAAGAGTGCTCTGACACCTCCTAACTCCAGACTTCTGGGTTTGACAGCCTGATGGGCTGGACCACTTCAGGAGTATCACTGTTCTACAAATCCTGAGCCGTCTCCTCTCCTAGGTCCCCAGTGTTATTCAAACAATACGTGTGTGTGATACGGCTGAGGTGAGTGCTAAAATCTGTGGTTCCTGAGCGGATTAAACGACCCATATGGGAATGTTACTGAAGACACTGGCCTCATTAATGCCATGACTCCAATGAATTAACCAGCCACAGACTTAATCAACCACAGAGGTAGCGATGTGCTAAAATCTGCTTTAACACTCTGAAAATGCTAGAACTCAAATTTAAAGACGTATACATGGAAGTAAGATGAATGTGGTCATGAGCAGCTCATTTGGGTAACTGACATCCATCATGTGAAAACCTGCAAGGGTTCCAAAGATACCAGAGGTGCCCAATTACCTTCTTCTGTCTACTTGGAAAGGGTTAATCAGAGGTATGAAATTGATTAAAATGCCTTCCTAACCAAAGCTTTTTTCCCTCACTTTCTTTTCCCTCAATGCATTCCAGAATGATACAATGCTTTACCCAACACAAATTAAAGTTTAAATATTGGTCCTTGTGCAGAGACTGCTGTGGCAACCTCAAATTCTCTGTAACCAAGAGGCACACTATAGGCAAAAATAAAAAATAAAGGTTTAGAAGCATTTGTGCAAATCAGATTACAAACCTTTACATGAATCATCTTCAATCGGCTGTTTGAAAGCGGTTATGTCACTGAACGTGCAAAGAAATAAAACCACTTTATCCTGTTCATTTCGAATTGGAGCAATTTTCACAAAGAACCACACAGGTGTCCCTGAAAGAAATACCAAAAGGTTGGTCAGTAATTTTCACTCTCATTAGAGGGACTAACATACGGACTTGGGAACAAATCGGTATAAACATTAATTCATTTTTAGAATGGCTTCATTCCTTCAGGTTCTGGGGGTTTACACCACTAGTTTTTCTTCTTGCTGGAATAAAAGTTTCATAGTAACTACTCAGTGGAGGAGGTTCTCCTGTTCAAATAATTCTGTAAGTACAGATTTCTTAACCCTTGTCAGATGGTTAGAAAATGGGTTGGAAATCCCTCCTGATCTTATGGAAGCAACTAAGGGACAGAGACCTGAAGACTTACCTTAGAGCATATAGAGACCAAGCAAGGAGTGGGGGCCAGTTGGGTAGCGCCATCCATGGTCAGCAGACCATAAAACTCAAATTTCCATCACTAAAGACGCCGGTGCCAAAATTTGGTTTGGGAACCCATCAGTGTGTCTCAAATGCTTAATTCACCACAGGCTGGAAATGATGCTTCTAAGTCTTTCTCCCCAGAATAAAAATCTCAAAGGTTCAACACGATGGCAAAAGAGGACACCCTGAGGAAAGAGGGAGATCCCACAGTGCTTCTCCCAGCCGAGCCTTCCCCAGAAAGGGAGGGTGCCAGGGGGGTAGACGAGCTCTCCCAAAGCGCTGCCCTGGGCCCCGAAGCAGAGGACGGGCAGGGCTCACGTGACTGACCCCTCAGAAAGGCCACCTGCTCGGGAGTCTGTGGACTAATATCTGCACAAAATTAGTCTCTGGCTCCCCCCTCCCCCAAAAAAATAAGGAAAAGAAATCGATGTTTTCTATCTATTGAGGACATCATAGCAAGATGCACCAGTCTCTCCTGTCTAACAAAACTCGTGACTGACCCCTCAGAGAGGCCACCTGCTCGGGAGTCTGTGGACTAATATCTGCACAAAATTAGTCTCTGGCTCCCCCCTCCCCCAAAAAAATAAGGAAAAGAAATCGATGTTTTCTATCTATTGAGGACATCATAGCAAGATGCACCAGTCTCTCCTGTCTAACAAAACTAAACGCAGCACAGAGCAATGGTAGGTTCACCCGCCCAGCTCTTGTACCTAGCTCCTAAAACAGCATCTGGCTCAATGGAACTAAACAACTATTTGGCTGGGATATTGCTTTACATACCATTTTATAACCTCTTTCAAACTAAAATACAGTAGATATTTCTCCATGTTGTTAAGTCTTAGAGAAGCTTCCTTTGCACAGGGCACTGGGCTCAGGATTTGACCTTTATTGTTTTATTTTAGGAGATAACAAGCCAATGGAAATACATTCTCAATTGGTCACCTAGATCTCTCTGCCTATAGTTGTAACAAACTCTACTATATGACATGGACAGACAGACATCTCTGATCAACACCTGGACTAATGAATTAAACTTAACAGTAGAAAGAAAGTGAAAGTGAAGTCACTCAGTCGTGTCCGACTCTTTGTGACCCCATGGATTGTAGCCTACCAGGCTCCTCCCTCCATGGGATTCTCCAGGCAAGAGTACTGGAGTGGGTTGCCATTTCCTCCTCACAGTAACGAGCTCATATATCTGCTAGTTGTTCATATGTAAGTATGGCTAACCCCACCATGTATGGTCAAACAGGCAGCAAATGGATCAGACAGGACTACGTTCTTCTTAAATTTTGATTGCCTGTATATTCACAGTTCATTTTAAATCTCTATTGTCCCTTCCCTTTATACCTACCAGTTTCTGGGTACTCATAAAATACACCATAATGTCACCCTAAGAAAAATGTGTTTTGAAAGAAAAAATCCACCTTACAAAAATCAGGAGTTTTTGGCAGTCCAGTCATTAGGACTCCATGGTTTCACTGCCAAGGGCCAGGGTTGGATCCCTGGTTGGGGAACTAAGATCCTACAAGCTGCATGGCACAACCAGAAAAAAAAAAAAAAAAAAAAAAACACAGAGTAATTCCAAAATCAAGAAATACATGGTCTCTGAATTATCCATGGTTTTTGGAAGGCCTATGTTACTATTCCTCCCAGGATGCTCCTTAGAACCTAAAGTGGATTTTAACCCACGTTCAATTAAACAACAGAAAACTCAAGAAAAATTGAGCCTACGTACACACAGCTCTCAGTTGTATACTAGCTGATATAACAAAGAGAAAAACAAAAACAAAACACTTTTCTTTTTGCTCTAAAGAAAACTAAGCTAAAGGCTATATTCTTTCAGCTGGGTAAATGAGAAAGCACACCCGATTTATCAAACCAGTAATAAGTCAGAAGAGAGGCCCCCCACTCACGCTGTCTCACGGCAGGAGCCTGGTCTCGCTGGAATCCCCAGAACCACCCCCTTCACAGCTGCTGCCTGTGGGCCTTCCACGGGGATGCACCAGCTGGTCTGGTGTCTACGAACTTGTTCCAGCTGGGGCTGTGCCACCTAATCTTTATGACCACTGAGACTGCTGACACTAATTCACATCTCCCAGGTCACACAAGCGCCACTGTATCTGTCATGTTGGGAGGCCTTCTTCATTTTACCATAGTTCAAGCTCCTCAAGAACTTTCCCCCTCTTCTATATGTTTAAAGCTATGTGCCCATCTCTCTACCAAATGGCCCATTGCTTCCTTCCAGAAATGTTCCCTGACTAAACATGTGCTATTCTGATCATTCCTTTTCAATATCTAAATCTGTTTCTTATGCCCAAAATTCATATAGTCAGCATCTATTACTTTAAGAGTTCCTCTCCAGCTGATCACCTGGGCTTGTTGAGGGTGGGAACCTGGTCCAAGGGATTTCCCAGGCAAGAATACTGGAGTGGGTAGCCGTCCCCTACTCCAGGGAATCTTCCCAACTCATGGATCGAACTCAGGGCTCCTGCATTGTAGGCAGATCTTTTACCATCTGAGCCATCAGGGAAGCCCTCCTTTTCCCAGACCTGGTGTTTTTTGTGGAGGCACATCTTTCGGTGCAACCCTCCAGACCTTTCCCCTGGGTTGGTAATATGGGGGATAAGAACTGGATATGTGTAGCCTGGCCACTTTTTCTTCTCTGCTGTCTTAAGAGATTAGGGAGCATTCTACTCCATTTCCCCATTCTATAAATGTTAGGGGAGAGGTCAGAGGGCAGGGGGATAGCTGGCAGGAGAAGACTGTGATTCTCTCATGTTACCTGTGTGAAATGAAATATTTCCTGCCATCCTGGTGGGCAAGGAATGTCACAGTCGTCAGCGTTTCCAAGCCGCCGTATGTGAATGAAAGTGCTAGTCACTCAATCGTGTCTGAATCTTTGTGACCCCACGGACTGTAGCCCGCCAGTCTCCTCTGTCCACAGGATTTCTCAGGCAATAATACTGGAGTGAGTAGCCATTCCTTTTCCCAGGAGATTTTCCCGACCCAGGGACTGAACCCAGGTCTCCTGCATTGGCAGGAGAATTCTTTACCATCTGAGTAGATGAAGGCTCCCAAAAGGGTCTGCAATCCAGCAAATGCCATCACCCCTAGCAGTGATTGCTGAAGAGCTAAGGGGCTTAGTAGGGGCAGGATGTGAGAAATCAAAAAAAGAAAACAAACAAACAGGGTTTGGCCTTACATAGCTTAGGTACATATGAACAAAATGAATTCAGTGAGCCCAGAGGCTTGCATCTTCTCTTACATAGAAGAATGCTAAGTCCCTTAGCTTGATATTTGGTTTTCCTTAAAATTTAGCAGTAATCTTTGATGGTCAGACTCCCTGCCCTCTTTGTTGTGAACTTATATATAACCTGACTCCCTGCCCTCTTTGTTGTGAACTTATATATAACCTGACTCCCACTCCCACCTCCTCGGAGCAATTTTCTCAGGACTACTGAGATTCTGCCTCCT
Organism: Oreotragus oreotragus; assembly: GCA_006410675.1. Classification (NCBI taxonomy): domain Eukaryota; kingdom Metazoa; phylum Chordata; class Mammalia; order Artiodactyla; family Bovidae; genus Oreotragus; species Oreotragus oreotragus. Next base: position 411,575 of record SJYX01017092.1, read on the forward strand.
GGACTTGGAGTCCCTAACATTCCCACTAAATAAAATAATTCACTACTTTCAGACTGTGACTAATTTTTTTTTAGTCAGCAGCTATGTTGGGTGGATAAGCCTGTCTGATTCTAGTATTCACTTTTAAAAACTCACCTTCCCTTAGATATAAAATACATCCTCTAGGATCAGATTTACCAGTCATAAAGGTGATATTTGAACCTTCCTGATGCCTGAATTTCTCTCAATTGCTTCTGATCACGGGCAGGGAAAGACATTTCTGTACATTGACTCCCATCAAACCTTAACAGTTAAGGACTATTTCTTTAAGGCTCCCTGATGGTTCATGGTAAAGAATCTGCCTGCCAATGCAGGAGACTTGGGTTCGATCTCTGGGTCGGGAAGATCCCCTGGAGAAGGAAATGGCAACCTACTCCAGTATTTTTGCCTGGGAAACCCCATGGACAGAGGAGCCTGGTGGGCTACAGTCCAGGGAGTCGCAAAAGAGTCAGACATGACTTAGCAATGAACAATAACGATGTGCTCCAAGGGCAGGAGGCCTGATCTCTTCCTGTCTCATGGTCCTACACCCCTAGTCCAGTGCCATCCAGAGCAGCATTACCAACGGGGGTCACATGAGGTGACTATGCTGCTCAGCTCCAGGAGGTGCCAGCCTGGAGCTGTGAAAACCCAACAAGCTCTAGGAATGCCTGCTGAATTTCAGAGAAAGAAATACTACTTCCAGTGTCTTCACAGTTACTCAGACCTGCCTTTCTCTCTCTCCCCCCAGATTATCACTAGCCAAAAAATCTAGGAAAGTAAGAAGAATGGGTTCAAATTTTTCATTTTTGAAATTTTTCCAAAAGAGAATATATGAGTCCTTCCTAGGTAGCATAGACCAGTCATTTCAACCTTTCGCTTCATAAGAGTGAAGCATTTTTAGCTAATGAAACATTACTCAAAGTCTCAATATGGGAAACAGCTCTTTCAAGCAAACATGAAATATCCAAAGCCTAGAGCCCCACCCACTCAGGTTCCCTTACACCCTCCAGATGCACCCAGGGTATATTCAGAAATGTTTTGTCTCCATTCAGATGAAGACCTGTCTGGGGGCAGTTGGCCTCTGGGGATCTCTTCCAGAGTCCAGATTCTAGAGCAGGATTTATTCCCTCAATATACAAGGAGACAATGAGTGCACAAAATCAGCAAGAGGTTAAAATTCTGCCTCCTCAGCCAAGTGGCTACCATGGGAAACCCAAGAAAAGCAAGTACTTAATGTTTTTTTCTGTGAAAAGAACCAAGGGTCAATAATAAACTTTCTGTTAAAGGAAGATCAATACACAAATCCAGGAGAAACACATCCCACTGATGGCAAAGGCTGCAGCTCTTTTCAGGCTGAGGACGCGCAGTGGAAGGGCAGTTCCAGGTTAGGCTCCTCCTTCTGGCCACTCTGTGATGGTCATCCCTTATGTCACCCCCTTGCATTGTGCACTAATGAACCTGACAACCTCATCTCACTGTAGAGCTTCTCAACCACAACAGTCAGATAACAAAACAGCAAGGTGCAGGTGTATGACAGGGTTTTTGGCCTCCATCAGTCTGCCTCCTACCCTGGACATCCTTCCAGGCACGTTCCATAGCCAGACATCCAGGCCACATTCAAATTTAGATGACATGTGTGCATGCTAAGTCACTTCAGTCATGTCTGACTCTTTGAGACCCTGTGGACTGTAGCCTGCCAGGCTCCTCTGTCCATGGGATCCTCCAGGCAAGAATACTGGAGTGGGTAGCCATTCGCTTCTCCAGGGGATCTTCCTGACCCAGGGATCGAACTCACATCTCTTATGTCTCCTGTACTAGCAGGCGGGTTCTTTACCACTAGTGCCATCTGGGAAGCCCCAGGTCACATTCGAAAGCAACAGAATCCACCAAGCCACTGTGACTGGCTCTTGGGAAGGGCTGCACGTGCTGAGCCATTGGGATGAGTCCAGAAACTAGAGAATAACAGTCTGCTCCAGGAAACAGACCAGCAAGGTTTTGGTCAACTTTACTGAGACAAACGACAAGTGTGAGAAGATGAGAGGGGATAGGGGAGGTAGTGACCACTAGTCTTTAGGACATCTCATTCAGAATCCCAAGCCCTCTGTTTGAGCCCCGCCTTCACTTATTGTATGCTCTGGCCGTGTCATCTGAACTTCTCCCAGAATCAGTTTCCTTATTTGTAAAACGGGGATAATAGATCTACTTTAGCGTTAGTCTGCTTTAGTGTGTTAGATCTACTTTAGTGTAGTAGATCTACTACTTTGGTGTAACATAGTAGATCTACGTTAGATCTACTTTAGTGTGCAGAGTCCTGTCCGACTCTTTGCGACCCTATGGACTGTAGCCTGCCAGGCTCCAGACAAGAATACTGGATCGGCTTGCCATTTCCTTCTCCAGGGGATCTTCCTGACCCAGGGATCGAACCTCGGTCTCCAGCATTGCAGGCGGATTCTTTACTGTCTGAGCCACAAGATCAGCTTTAGATTAAGTTGAAATGCCTGATACATGGATATATAAAACTATTACTTTCTTTCCTTCTTTCCTCATCTATAAGTTTGAAATGTTCAATCTCACCTCACAGGGGTGTTTATATGACTGTAAAAGACAATGTATCTTAAGGAGTTTAATGAAAATCCAAAGCTGCCTTCACCTGTTCCTAAGGAAAAGGGCCAGTCTCAACCATAAGGAGGGAAAAGCTAGAAAATGCAATGCTTAAGTCTCAATGTAATTTAAATTTGATTAAAGAGCAAAAAACAAAACCTCAATAAAGGAGAGAGTTACGCTGTTTATAGATGAGAAGATTCAATTCTATAAGATGTCAAACCTCTTCTTTTAATATATAAATTTAATGCAATTTCAATCAGAATCTCGTTTCTTTTTTTTTTTGTATTTATTTATTTTTTCACACGAACTCCCAAACATGAACCCCCCTCCCACCTCCTCTCAGAGCTTGATGAATTGACATTCAATTCAAATAGAAAAATAAAGGTGGCAGAACAGCCAAGAAATTTTTGAAGAGAAAACTGATGACAGCGATTACTTACTATAGTAATTAGGACCCAGTGGCAGTGACCCTAAAACAAGCAAAAATGAGAACAACAACATCATTTGCTGAGCGCTCATCATGGAGCCACAGCCTGGCACATCACGGTTTACCCAGCACAGCTCTGTGAGGGGGAACTGCTGCTGTGATGCTGCCTTTTGTTTAAACGTGGAGAACCCAAGTGGGAAGGCACTTTAACCAAACTCACAAAGCTAATAAGCTACAAAAAGATTCCTAAAAAAAAAGAGGAGGAGAGACACAAATACATGAATGTGAGCATTTAGCGTTTTAACAAAGAGCATTTCAAATTTCAAAGAGAGAGATTAATGATAACAAATAGTGCTCTAAAAGTACCAGAAGGGAAAATGGAAGAACATGTTTATTATTTAGGCAAGGAGAAGAGCTTCCTGAGTATTATATAAAGGTTAGAACCATAAAGAAAAAGACTGACAAACATTTTTTAACTTACATATGGTATTTTAAAAGTCTTTAATCAAAGAGAAAAAAATTTAAAGGTGGTATCAGAGAAGACTCTTGAGAGTCCCTTGGACAGCAAGGAGATCCAACCAGTCCATCCTAAAGAAAATCAGTCCTGATTATTCATTGGAAAGACTGATGCTGAAGCTGAAACTCCAATACTTCAGCCACCTGATGAGAAGAACTGACTCATTGGAAAAGACCCTGATTCTGGGAAAGAATGAAGGCAGGAGGAGAAGGGGAAGACAGAAGATGAGATGGTTGGACGGCATCACTGACTCAAAGGACATGAATTTAAGCCAACTCTCGGAGATGGTGAAGGACAGGGAAGCCTGGCATGCTTCAGTCCATAGGGTTGCAAAGAGTTGGACATGACTGAGCAAATGAACAACAACAGATATGGTATTTTTTAAGTCTTTAATTAAAGAGAAAAAATTTAATAGGCAAAATAGCTTTCAACATGTGTGTGATTTAGGATCAATATCCCTGTTATATAAACAGCTTCTAGTATTGAATAAGTGAATGCTCTGTTGGTGGTAGTGGTAACCACCGTGGTGGTCCAGTGATAAAGGATCTGCCTACCATGCAGGGGCCACAGTAGAAAGAAATACTACTTCCAGTGTCTTCACAGTTACTCAGACCTGCCTTTCTCTCTCTCCCCCCAGATTATCACTAGCCAAAAAATCTAGGAAAGTAAGAAGAATGGGTTCAAATTTTTCATTTTTGAAATTTTTCCAAAAGAGAATATATGAGTCCTTCCTAGGTAGCATAGACCAGTCATTTCAACCTTTCGCTTCATAAGAGTGAAGCATTTTTAGCTAATGAAACATTACTCAAAGTCTCAATATGGGAAACAGCTCTTTCAAGCAAACATGAAATATCCAAAGCCTAGAGCCCCACCCACTCAGGTTCCCTTACACCCTCCAGATGCACCCAGGGTATATTCAGAAATGTTTTGTCTCCATTCAGATGAAGACCTGTCTGGGGGCAGTTGGCCTCTGGGGATCTCTTCCAGAGTCCAGATTCTAGAGCAGGATTTATTCCCTCAATATACAAGGAGACAATGAGTGCACAAAATCAGCAAGAGGTTAAAATTCTGCCTCCTCAGCCAAGTGGCTACCATGGGAAACCCAAGAAAAGCAAGTACTTAATGTTTTTTTCTGTGAAAAGAACCAAGGGTCAATAATAAACTTTCTGTTAAAGGAAGATCAATACACAAATCCAGGAGAAACACATCCCACTGATGGCAAAGGCTGCAGCTCTTTTCAGGCTGAGGACGCGCAGTGGAAGGGCAGTTCCAGGTTAGGCTCCTCCTTCTGGCCACTCTGTGATGGTCATCCCTTATGTCACCCCCTTGCATTGTGCACTAATGAACCTGACAACCTCATCTCACTGTAGAGCTTCTCAACCACAACAGTCAGATAACAAAACAGCAAGGTGCAGGTGTATGACAGGGTTTTTGGCCTCCATCAGTCTGCCTCCTACCCTGGACATCCTTCCAGGCACGTTCCATAGCCAGACATCCAGGCCACATTCAAATTTAGATGACATGTGTGCATGCTAAGTCACTTCAGTCATGTCTGACTCTTTGAGACCCTGTGGACTGTAGCCTGCCAGGCTCCTCTGTCCATGGGATCCTCCAGGCAAGAATACTGGAGTGGGTAGCCATTCGCTTCTCCAGGGGATCTTCCTGACCCAGGGATCGAACTCACATCTCTTATGTCTCCTGTACTAGCAGGCGGGTTCTTTACCACTAGTGCCATCTGGGAAGCCCCAGGTCACATTCGAAAGCAACAGAATCCACCAAGCCACTGTGACTGGCTCTTGGGAAGGGCTGCACATGCTGAGCCATTGGGATGAGTCCAGAAACTAGAGAATAACAGTCTGCTCCAGGAAACAGACCAACAAGGTTTTGGTCAACTTTACTGAGACAAACGACAAGTGTGAGAAGATGAGAGGGGATAGGGGAGGTAGTGACCACTAGTCTTTAGGACATCTCATTCAGAATCCCAAGCCCTCTGTTTGAGCCCCGCCTTCACTTATTGTATGCTCTGGCCGTGTCATCTGAACTTCTCCCAGAATCAGTTTCCTTATTTGTAAAACGGGGATAATAGATCTACTTTAGCGTTAGTCTGCTTTAGTGTGTTAGATCTACTTTAGTGTAGTAGATCTACTACTTTGGTGTAACATAGTAGATCTACGTTAGATCTACTTTAGTGTGCAGAGTCCTGTCCGACTCTTTGCGACCCTATGGACTGTAGCCTGCCAGGCTCCAGACAAGAATACTGGATCGGCTTGCCATTTCCTTCTCCAGGGGATCTTCCTGACCCAGGGATCGAACCTCGGTCTCCAGCATTGCAGGCGGATTCTTTACTGTCTGAGCCACAAGATCAGCTTTAGATTAAGTTGAAATGCCTGATACATGGATATATAAAACTATTACTTTCTTTCCTTCTTTCCTCATCTATAAGTTTGAAATGTTCAATCTCACCTCACAGGGGTGTTTATATGACTGTAAAAGACAATGTATCTTAAGGAGTTTAATGAAAATCCAAAGCTGCCTTCACCTGTTCCTAAGGAAAAGGGCCAGTCTCAACCATAAGGAGGGAAAAGCTAGAAAATGCAATGCTTAAGTCTCAATGTAATTTAAATTTGATTAAAGAGCAAAAAACAAAACCTCAATAAAGGAGAGAGTTACGCTGTTTATAGATGAGAAGATTCAATTCTATAAGATGTCAAACCTCTTCTTTTAATATATAAATTTAATGCAATTTCAATCAGAATCTCGTTTCTTTTTTTTTTTTGTATTTATTTATTTTTTCACACGAACTCCCAAACATGAACCCCCCTCCCACCTCCTCTCAGAGCTTGATGAATTGACATTCAATTCAAATAGAAAAATAAAGGTGGCAGAACAGCCAAGAAATTTTTGAAGAGAAAACTGATGACAGCGATTACTTACTATAGTAATTAGGACCCAGTGGCAGTGACCCTAAAACAAGCAAAAATGAGAACAACAACATCATTTGCTGAGCGCTCATCATGGAGCCACAGCCTGGCACATCACGGTTTACCCAGCACAGCTCTGTGAGGGGGAACTGCTGCTGTGATGCTGCCTTTTGTTTAAACGTGGAGAACCCAAGTGGGAAGGCACTTTAACCAAACTCACAAAGCTAATAAGCTACAAAAAGATTCCTAAAAAAAAAGAGGAGGAGAGACACAAATACATGAATGTGAGCATTTAGCGTTTTAACAAAGAGCATTTCAAATTTCAAAGAAAGAGATTAATGATAACAAATAGTGCTCTAAAAGTACCAGAAGGGAAAATGGAAGAACATGTTTATTATTTAGGCAAGGAGAAGAGCTTCCTGAGTATTATATAAAGGTTAGAACCATAAAGAAAAAGACTGACAAACATTTTTTAACTTACATATGGTATTTTAAAAGTCTTTAATCAAAGAGAAAAAAATTTAAAGGTGGTATCAGAGAAGACTCTTGAGAGTCCCTTGGACAGCAAGGAGATCCAACCAGTCCATCCTAAAGAAAATCAGTCCTGATTATTCATTGGAAAGACTGATGCTGAAGCTGAAACTCCAATACTTCAGCCACCTGATGAGAAGAACTGACTCATTGGAAAAGACCCTGATTCTGGGAAAGAATGAAGGCAGGAGGAGAAGGGGAAGACAGAAGATGAGATGGTTGGACGGCATCACTGACTCAAAGGACATGAATTTAAGCCAACTCTCGGAGATGGTGAAGGACAGGGAAGCCTGGCATGCTTCAGTCCATAGGGTTGCAAAGAGTTGGACATGACTGAGCAAATGAACAACAACAGATATGGTATTTTTTAAGTCTTTAATTAAAGAGAAAAAATTTAATAGGCAAAATAGCTTTCAACATGTGTGTGATTTAGGATCAATATCCCTTATATATAAACAGCTTCTAGTATTGAATAAGTGAATGCTCTGTTGGTGGTAGTGGTAACCACCGTGGTGGTCCAGTGATAAAGGATCTGCCTACCATGCAGGGGCCACAGGTTCGATTCCTGATCCAGGAAGATTCTACATGCCTCAGGGCAACTAAGCCTACGCGCTACAATGCGCTACAACTACTGAGCCCAGGAGCCACAGCTACTGAAATGCAAGCATATCCTTGAGTGCTCAGCAGCGAGAGAAGCCGCAACAATGAGCAGCCTGCGAACCGTGACTAGAGAGCAGCCTGAGGGCAACAATGAAGACCCGGAGCAGTCAAAAATGAATTGAAAAAAAAAAAAATAGACAATCTGTTGGCAAACTAGGCAAGCGATGATTTGTCCTCACAACTAGATTGCCACCGCCTCAAGGCAGAGTCGATTTCTCACATGTGGATCTCTGTGGTTCAAACCCACAGGCCTGCAGTAAGTAATCAAGGACTGTCTGGCAGCTTCTCCTGGCTCTAAGCTGCCTTTTCCTGCACTTCTCTGCTGGAGAGGCTGATGCAAGGCTTCCAAACCCAGGCTTCCAGTCACACCATGAGTTGCAGAGTTAGTCACATGCTGGGTAGTGTTGTCCTGAGGGTGGAATATTTTCACTCATGGCTAATACTTCTTAACTTTGGGCTGGTGCACTGGGATGACCCAGAGGGATGATACGGGGAGGGAGGTGGGAGCAGGGTTCAGGATGGGGAACACGTGTACACCCGTGGCAGATTCATGTTGATGTATGGCAAAACTAATACAATATTATAAAGTAATTAGCCTCCAATTAAAATAAATTTATATTAAAAAAAAAAAGAAAAATGGAGAAACTAATTGACCAGTACAAAAATGACCACCTAAATATTTGCTAAATGAGTTCATGAATGATGACTGTTACTAATGTAAGAAACTTATCCAGCATACTGAGAATGAGTTAAGGAATTATACAAAATATATAGCAATACCAAAAGGTCCAGGTGTACTGATTAGACTGCCCAATAAATAGAAAGAAACCTTCCAAATAAGCCAGTCTCCAAGATACATAATAGTATTCCACACACTCATTCCAAAACATACCATGAAGCCTTCTGCTAATTATTCCCAACTCCCCCAAAGGTAACAAGAACATGAATGCCTATCAATAGATCTTTTCTACAAAGCTGTCCTTGCAAATACTAATGGGGGGTGGGAGGTGGGGGGGGCACAAACCAATTTATTAAAAGTTTAAAAAAAAATCACAAGAATTAAGTAGAACATATGGCAAAGAATCTGAACAATTAATATAAAAAGTAATTTTAAATGGATATTAAATAAGAAAAAATGTTTTAGTCGCACTTGCATTAAAAATACTTGTTAAAAAAAACCTGTAATTGTAGGCAATTTGATCTTTTAAAATGATTCAATATTCAATGCTGGAGCAGTTCAATGAGTCAGACACAGTCTGCAAGTGAACTTGGAAATGAGTTCAGTTCTGAAACACTATTTGGCAAAATGTCTCAGGAAACTTGGTTCACATTCTTTGACACAGTAATTTTTAACTTCTAGGAAATATTTCAGAATGTCAACTAATACCTTTGCACAAAGATTTTCATGCCAGCATTGTGTTTAATCAAGAAAATTTAGAGTTCATAAATATCCAACAATAAAGGAAGTATTAATAAAAATCCTTCTAAATTATATTTATGGGGAATTTTTATAAGGATATTTTTATGATGTTTTAATGATAAAAGATTAAAGGTATTATTTCATACTGAATACATGTAAAAAGTTTCAATTATGTAACATCTGCAAGACAAAAACACCAGAAAGTGTAAGATATAGTAGTATTTCTTGGAGTCTGGGAGTCTTTGGGGTGATTGATTTTCTTCTTTAAGCCTTCATATGTGTTTTCCAGCTTCCCTGGTGTCCATAAAGAATCTGCCTCCAATGCAGGAAACCCAACTTTGATCCCTGGGTCAGGTAGATCCCCTGGAGAAGGAAATGGCAACCACTCCAGTATTCTTACCTGGGAAACTCCACAGACAGAAGAGCCTGGTGGGCTGCGGTCCATAGGGTTTCAGAGTCAGACATGACTTAGAGACTAACCCATCACCAATTTAAATATCAGAGAAAAAAACATTCCTTTAAATAGTGACATTTCACATTTTAAAATCTCAAAGGAATGACTTTTTTCTTCAGGGCACTCTGAACAGCTTTAAAATGCTGACGGTTTCAAACTATTAAACTGCAAATTGCGAAAGGAGCCACAGACTCGGCCTCCTCCTTCCCCTCCTCCCATCCATCTCTGTTCAGTCTGTTCCTCCTAGGCCACTGCTGGTCAGTTCAGCCTCACACAGCTTGCTCCCTGGCTCTGAAGGGCTTGCTTTGAGCCACTCATTGGTCACTCATTTGTTTCTTGGTAAATATCAGGTTCCTTTAAAGTCACTCAGTAAACCAAGCACCTCCTCCAGGAGGACTATGAGCTAGATACTTGTCCATCAGAAAGCAGCACCAGAAAAATCCCTGCACTCAGTCTCCTCCCATTTCCCCGGATACCTCTCCATCTCAATTGCCTCTTCCCCATCCCTCCGCCAGCAGCCCACAACCATCTTGTCACTGGGGTGATTCTTAATAAGCCCCCCACCTCCTGTCTCCACTCTCTGATGGAGTTGTCTATCTGAAATGAAAATCTGATTAATACACAATTAACCCTGCAATGGCACCCCACTCCAGTGCTCTTGCCTGGAAAATCCCATGGATGGAGGAGCCTGGTGGGCTGCAGTCCATGGGGTCGCTAAGAGTCGGACACGACTGAAGTGACTTAGCAGCAGTAGCAGCAGCAGCAACCCTGCAGAGTCATCACTTTGCCAGCAAAGGTCTGTCTAGTCAAAGCTATGGTTTTTCCAGTAGTCATGTATGGATGTGAGAGTTGGACCATAAAGAAGGCTGAGAACCGAAGAGCTGATGCTTTGAAACTGTGGTGCTAGAGGTGACTCTTGAGAGTCCCTTGGACCACAAGGAGACCAAACCAGTCAATCCTAAAGGAAATCAACCTTGAATATTCATTGGAAGAACTGATGCTGAAGCTGAAGCTCCAATACTTGAGCCACCTGATGTGAAGAACTGACTCGGTGAAAAAGACCATGATGCTGGGAAAGATTGAAGGCAAGAGGAGAAGGGGATGACAGAGGATGAGATGGTTGGATGGCATTACCGACTCAATGGACATGAGTTTGAGCCAACTCTTGGAGAAGGACAGGGAAGCCTGGCATGCTGCAGTCCATGGGGTTGCAAAGAGTTGGACACAACTTAGTGACTGAACAAAAAACAAACCCTGCTTAAAACCCCTCAACGCCCCTCACCCCACTTTTGTCCCACCACCTTTACCCTTAAGATAAATTCTAAACTCTTAAATGTGGCTGCATGACGGGCCCTTCCCAACCTCTCCAGCTTCACTGGTGACTCCTCATTTATTCAAGAGATATTGCTCCATCAATTCAGGTGGAGCACCTTCTGTGTCAGGCACCTCATTGGGTGCCGCAAAAGAGAAAGGCATGGAAGTCAGCTTTCACTGAAGCTGTTTTCTCTCCTTGCTACTCAGAATGTGATACTTGGGCCAGGGGCACTGGCGGCACCTGGAGCGGAATCTCAGGCCCTTTGGTAGACCTATCTGAATAGAAACATACAAATGTTGATCTGTAGGTGGTTTCATATACACATCAAAGTCTGAGGAGTGCTGTTCTGTGTCTCTTCAAACTTCAGCGCTCCCTGACTGCTGTTGTTGTCTACACATTCCTTTCATCAGCCTGGGATATTCCCGGCCCTTCTCTCTGCCTAACTCAGCACTACCCTTCGGGTTCTGCATGAATTTCCCACCTGTTAGGAAGACTTCCCTCCCTGACCTCCTATGTTGGGAGTGAAGAGACAATCCCCAGGTGTGCCACTATCAAAACACTTACAGCTCTAAACTATGGTTGCTGCCCCTGACTACTGCAAACACTATAAGAGCCGAGGTTGGGTCTGTCTTTTCATAACCACATTCCTAGGAACAAGCCCAGGGTCTAACAGAGTACAGGCAGACCTCACTTTATTGCGCTTCACAGACACTGCATTTTTTTTTAACAAGTTGAAGGTCTGTGACAACCAACATTGAGCAAGTCTATTGGTGCCATTTTTTCAACAGCATTTGCTCACTTCATGTCTCTGTGTCATATTTTGGTAATTTTTTTGCAGTATTTCAAATTGCCTACCAGCAAAAAGATTACAACTCACTGAAGGCACAGATGATGATTAGCAATTTTTAGCAATAAATTAGTTATTTTTAATGAAGGCATATGAACTTTTTTAGACATAATGCTACTGCACACTTAATAAACAGTTATGTTTACAGTTATAGTGTAAACATAACTTTTACATGCACTGGGAAATCAAAATTTGTGGAATGGGACCTATAATATCTCTGAGGTATATTTTAGTTGGTCATTAAGAAGCTGTTGGAAAAAAAGCACAGAATTTGGTGCAACTGTAAAATTCCCAAGCTTAAAAAAATAATTTAAAGTTTCTAAATTCCTCAAGAGAGGGTAGGATTTGGAGGAGTTGCAACAAAGAACAGAATCCTAGGAAGAAGCCAACACTATCTGTGTCCATTTCTGCCCCATGTTGAATACAGAGTTCCAAAGAATAGCAAACAGAGATAAGAAAGCCTTCCTCAGTGATCAATGCAAAGAAATAGAGAAAAACAATAGAATGGGAAAGACTAGAAATCTCTTCAAGAAAAGCAGAGATACCAAGGGAAATTTTCATGCAAAAATGGGCACAATAAAGGACAGAAATGGTATGGACCTAGCAGAAGCAGAAGATTTTAAGAAGAGGTGGCAAGAATACACAGAAGAATTATACAAAAAGATCTTCATGACCCAGATAACCATGATGATGTGATCACTCACCTAGAGCCAGACATTCTGGAAAGTGAAGTCAAGTGGACTTTAGAAAGCATCACTACTAACAAAGCTAGTGGAGGTGATGGAATTCAGCTGAGCTATTTCAAATCCTAAAAGATGAGGCTGTGAAAGCGCTGCACTCAATATGCCAGCAAATTTGGAGAACTCAGCAGTGGCCACAGGACTGGAAAAGGTCCGTTTTCATTCCAATCCCAAAGAAAGGCAATGCCAAAGAATGCTCAAACTACTGCACAATTGCACTCATCTCACACACTAGCAAAGTAATACTCAAAATTCTCCAAGCCAGCCTTCAAGAGTACATGAACCATGAACTTTTAGATATTCAAGCTGGATTTAGAAAAGGCAGAGGAACCAGAGATCAAATTGCCAATATTCTCTGAATCATAGAAAAATCAAGAGAGTTCCAAAAAAAAATCTACTTTTGCTTTATTGACTACGCCAAAGCCTTTGACTGTGTGGATCACCACAAACTGTGGAAAATTCAGAAAGAGATGGGAATACCAGACCATCTGACCTGCCTCCTGAGAAATCTGTATGCAGGTGAAGAAGCAACAGTTAGAACTGGACATGGAACAACAGACTGGTTCCAAATTGAGAAAGGAGTACGTCAAGGCTGTATATTGTCACCCTGCTTATTTAACTTATATACAGAATACATTATGCAAAATGCCAGGTTGGATGAAGCACAAGCTGGAATCAAGATTGCCAGGAGAAATACCAATAGCCTCACATATGCAAATGATACCACCCTTCTGGCAGAAAGTGAAGAAGAACTAAAGAGCCTCATGATGAAAGTGAAAGAGGAGAGTGAAAAGGTTGGTTTGAAACTCAACATTCAGAAAACTGAACTGACTCCTTGGAAAAGACCCTGATGCTGGGAAAGATTGAAGGCAGGAGGAGAAGGGGAAGACAGAAGATAAGATGACTGGATGGCATCACTGACGTGATGGACATGAGTTTGAGTAGGCTCTGGGAGTCGGTGTTGGACAGGGAAGACTGGCGTGCTGCAGTCCAGAGTCGCAGAGTTGGACATGACTGAGCAACTGAACTAAACTGAGCCTTGAATGAAACCCCTGCAGACGCACTGGACATCCTTGTGTAAGTTAGAAAGAGAAGCTCATCCCTCAGCACAGGTGCAGTTTTAGGTCAGGGTGCACTGAGGACTCAGCAAACTGGTTTCCAGTTGTCCCCTATGCAGGGCTGCATCATCATATGTGGTGGTCCTGCCCTATGCCTCCACTAAATCTAACCCAGTCTGGAGAGAATGGCCATAGGGAAGCACTGGAAGCCAGGTTCTGGCTGTGCATGACCACGGGTGAGGATTTACCTTCTTATACAATGGAGATGACATCTGCCATGCCCACCTCACTGGGCTTAGAGAACCAACATTTTTAAATAGAGTGGAGTCATACCTTCCACTGAGTGTATTTTCTAAAATTAAAGGGTAAGGTAAAAGTTTCATAGGACCTCAATCACCCTTGAGAATGCCTCCATATCATCCATGAAGTAGATTCCATGCCCAGGCTGACATGCCACTCCAGGGACTGGTATGTCTCTCTCAGTAAGCCCAGCACAACCTCCAGGGAGGGGAGAGATGCTAATAATTTGGTAAAAACATGAGCTGCACTGACCTGCTTCCATGCATAGCTCACGTCTACCTAAGGTACAGAAACAGAAATATCAGAATCATCTTTAGGGCAATGAGATACAATAGGATTGGAGTATGTGTCCACTGAAGACAACAGCAAGTGCAATCACTAACTTGGTTTTTTTTTTTTTCCTCTTCACATCCACTTTATTTATTATATATAAATATATATATATATTTTTTTTTTTTTACTTTATTTTACTTTACAGTACTGTATTGGTTTTGGCATACATTGACATGAATCCGCCACGGGTTAACTTGGTTTTAATTTTGTATCCCTCTCTTTCTCTTTAGTGCCAACATGTATAGTGGACTTTGAGCAAGNTTTTTTTTTTTTTTTACTTTATTTTACTTTACAGTACTGTATTGGTTTTGGCATACATTGACATGAATCCGCCACGGGTTAACTTGGTTTTAATTTTGTATCCCTCTCTTTCTCTTTAGTGCCAACATGTATAGTGGACTTTGAGCAAGTTAAATGCATAGTCTAATGAAGCGTGAAAACTCTGAAGCAAAATATAAATGCAGGGCATTGTCTTTTTGATCTACGCTGTGTATATCTATGCTTGGTCATTCACTCATGTCCAACTTCTTGTGACGCCATGAGAGTAGCCTGCCAGGCTTCTCTGTCCGTGGGATTCTCCAGGCAAGAGTCCTGGAGTGGGTTGCCATTTCCTTCTCCAAGGGGTCTTCCCAGCCCAGAGACCAAACCTGTGTCTGTTGTGTCTCCTGCACTGGCAGGTGGGTTCTTGACCACTGGCGCCACGTGGGATCCCAATTTAGTATTCTGTGATGTGAGGAACTCTGTGCTGTTCAGGACACAACGCTGCCAGCGTGGGAAACCTTTAAGTCACTCCCTTATTTCGGGGCACATAGGCAGAGTCCCCTCTCCCATGAGAAGGCACTGCTGGTGTGCTCCTGGGAAGAGCTGTGGCTTTGAGCTGTGTTCCCGTAGAGGGAGGGCTGGCACAGAGCCGGTCACCATCTTTCACTTCATTCCTCTCAGCCCTGTTTGGCAAAATGTCTCAAGACAGGAACTAGGGGAGGTACAGGGTAGGAACCAGGTCTACTGGCTGAGGGGGTGAAATGAGCAAGGTAGCAGCTCTAGAGAGAAATCACGGGACCAGCCCTCGCAGAGTTGCTGATGCTCAAAGATGACCTCTCGGCTCAGCACCTGCACTGGCCACCCAGAAAAGAGTCCTCTCAGTTGTGTGCTCCAGCACTTCAAGCTGAAAAAACGCCCCAGGTCCTTCTGGAGAAAAGCCACACATGCCCTTTGCTTTCCAGAGTGAAACACATCACCCTGAATGCCACCAAAATAAACACGTTTCCTCCCGCGCCACCTGGGCCACTCCAGACGTTTTCTAGTGAACCAACGACCTACCTAGTTCAATCCTATATATAAAGAACAGGATCCTTTACAAACCAAATAGTGTCTTAAAAACAGAAAGCACCCTTCAACACGTCTGCACCCCGTTACTGCCATGTCTCCATATGGCCCGCTTTTCATACTTCTAATATAATTAATCTCCACTCAATAGGAAACCTCTAAGAGAAAAGTAAGTTTTATCCTTGTGTACGGCTATTGACCTAGATTCTTCACTACTATACTTTTAGAAGTGATTATAGAGAAAACAAATATAAATTAACTATACAAACAGTATGACTATTAATACTGTCTCTTACAGAAAACTGGGGTCATCAGGGAAAAAAAATGTTATTCAGAAATTCTTATTTGGGCAATCAGCTGATAATACCTGCTGTGCTAAGCACTATAGGGAGATAGACATGAAGGTGAACTGGACAGAGAATCTGACCTACCTCCTCTCTCGCAGCAAAATAGCCTTTAAGTCTGCAAGTATCTTAAGCCAGCAACTCATCATAAGAAAATCAATAGGAAAAACACTAACTCTTGGCAGAAAGACATCAAGAAGTCTTAACTGGTTAGTGAGAAGTACAAACGCTCCTGTGCAGAACTGGAACTCATCAGTACACAGTGGCTTCAAGCCGCAACATTTAGCTGATGAGAGAAAAGAAACCCCAGGACAGCCACAGAGAGGGAGTAGCTATGCTCTTCCAAGCACATCAAGGTATGATTCAGAATGTTCTGAATACTCACTGTTCTTCTTGTACATCAGAATTTCAAAGGAATTCATCTCATGGTTCTCAAAGGTTTGCCGCACTTTTTCAATGGTGTCTTTATCGGTCAGCTCCCCATACATAAAACTGCAAAGCAACCAAAGAGCCCGAGTTAGGTGAGCAAGTATTTGTTATTCGACAAGCATCTGTTGAATACCTGCTGTATACCCAGCACTGTGCTATACACCGTGAAACACACATACACACACACACTGAAAACATGTGTGCCATCAGAAGAGATTTACTAACTGAAATGGGATCAACACGCCGTCACCATCTCCCCCCCAGAAAACTAACGGTCTAATAGGAGAGACACACTAGAAAACAGCAGATTAGGAAACAGGATGCCCCTGCATAGGAATTACAATGCAAACAGAAGACACAGAGCACCGAGTGGTCAGACAGGCTTCCCAGAGGCAAGGAGAAATGAGACCTAAAGAGCAGGTGGAAATTAGCTGAGAAAGGGAGTGAAAAGAACGTTCTAGGCAAAAAAGGAGCATTGCAAAGGCACAGGGGTGAGAGGGAGCTTAATCCTGGAACCTGAATACGGTTCAGGTGAGTATGCCTGGAATGTAGATACTGAAGGGAAATTTTACAACTGATAATATACAGAAGCAAGCAGGAGTCAGGCCATGGAAGAGACCATGGCATTACAGACCAGGTGAAGTAATTTAAACTTTATCCCCAAAACAAGGCAGAGAGAGCCACTGGAGGGTTTCAAGCAAAGGAGTTGCATAATCAAATCTGCATTTTAGAAATACAACTCTGGGAGACTTCCTGAGAAGGACAGCAGAATAAATTTGGACTACAGATTTTTTTTCCTCTCCTAATTCCCAACAAAATAAACAAGCGAATAGGAAAAAAAAAAAATCACAAAAAGTCACCAATCAAACAAGAAAAAGGGTGCAATTTGATG
The DNA here is from genome assembly GCA_006410675.1 of Oreotragus oreotragus. Lineage (NCBI taxonomy): Eukaryota > Metazoa > Chordata > Mammalia > Artiodactyla > Bovidae > Oreotragus > Oreotragus oreotragus. Next base: position 428,714 of record SJYX01017092.1, read on the forward strand.
CTCTAAGCAAGATATAGCTAAGGAAAAAAAGAAGATTCAGCAAGTCAGCCCCTGTCTTTGCAGCTCCTTTTCCTGCCCACCCCCACTAAAAAAGAAAACAGAACTGGGTTCAAAAAATCAAGATGATAAAATTCTACAAATTCTTCCTAATTTCCATACTCCTCACATTTGGAGAAAAATAAACCAAAAGGGTTAATAAGTTTAAAAAAGGTTAGTAAGGACTACCTTGGTGGCTCAGAAGGTAAAGAATCTCCCTGCAATGCAGGAGACCCAGGTTCGATCCCTGGGTCAGGAAAACCCCCTGGAAAAGGGAACAACAACCCCCTCCAAGTATTCTTGCCTGGAGAATTCCATGGACAGAGGAGTCTGCAGGCTACAGTCCATGGGTCACAAAGAATTGGAGGAAAAGTAAACTAACAGAGTTAATAAGCAGCATGAAAAAAAATAGGAAAAAACTCAGCAGCAGAAGCTCCTGTCTAGTAATACTGACTCTCTGCGAGGTAGTAACTGTCAGGACCATCCGCTTACTTGGGCCTCACACTGAATATGGTCTGAAGACCAAGGTTTATTCCTCTAGGAATGGGTTATCCCCCACCCCCAACAACTTGGTAGAGTGAACCACGGCACAGGATACTAACAATGCAAGAGAAGAAAAGCCATCCCTCAATGGGGCTGCAAAGGCCAGTCCTCCAACAAGGCTGCCAGTGGACCCTGTGGGCATGTCCCCCCTCCAGGCCTTCAGGTGACACCAACAAGGAAGAATGGCCACACTCCTGTCTCTTATACACATCTAGATGTGTATAAGAGACAGTAGCTATGCTCTTCCAAGCACATCAAGGTATGATTCAGAATGTTCTGAATACTCACTGTTCTTCTTGTACATCAGAATTTCAAAGGAATTCATCTCATGGTTCTCAAAGGTTTGCCGCACTTTTTCAATGGTGTCTTTATCGGTCAGCTCCCCATACATAAAACTGCAAAGCAACCAAAGAGCCCGAGTTAGGTGAGCAAGTATTTGTTATTCGACAAGCATCTGTTGAATACCTGCTGTATACCCAGCACTGTGCTATACACCGTGAAACACACATACACACACACACTGAAAACATGAGAGCCATCAGAAGAGATTTACTAACTGAAATGGGATCAACACGCCGTCACCATCTCCCCCCCAGAAAACTAACGGTCTAATAGGAGAGACACACTAGAAAACAGCAGATTAGGAAACAGGATGCCCCTGCATAGGAATTACAATGCAAACAGAAGACACAGAGCACCGAGTGGTCAGACAGGCTTCCCAGAGGCAAGGAGAAATGAGACCTAAAGAGCAGGTGGAAATTAGCTGAGAAAGGGAGTGAAAAGAACGTTCTAGGCAAAAAAGGAGCATTGCAAAGGCACAGGGGTGAGAGGGAGCTTAATCCTGGAACCTGAATACGGTTCAGGTGAGTATGCCTGGAATGTAGATACTGAAGGGAAATTTTACAACTGATAATATACAGAAGCAAGCAGGAGTCAGGCCATGGAAGAGACCATGGCATTACAGACCAGGTGAAGTAATTTAAACTTTATCCCAAAAACAAGGCAGAGAGAGCCACTGGAGGGTTTCAAGCAAAGGAGTTGCATAATCAAATCTGCATTTTAGAAATACAACTCTGGGAGACTTCCTGAGAAGGACAGCAGAATAAATTTGGACTACAGATTTTTTTTCCTCTCCTAATTCCCAACAAAATAAACAAGCGAATAGGAAAAAAAAAAAATCACAAAAAGTCACCAATCAAACAAGAAAAAGGGTGCAATTTGATGCTCTAAGCAAGATATAGCTAAGGAAAAAAAGAAGATTCAGCAAGTCAGCCCCTGTCTTTGCAGCTCCTTTTCCTGCCCACCCCCACTAAAAAAGAAAACAGAACTGGGTTCAAAAAATCAAGATGATAAAATTCTACAAATTCTTCCTAATTTCCATACTCCTCACATTTGGAGAAAAATAAACCAAAAGGGTTAATAAGTTTAAAAAAGGTTAGTAAGGACTACCTTGGTGGCTCAGAAGGTAAAGAATCTCCCTGCAATGCAGGAGACCCAGGTTCGATCCCTGGGTCAGGAAAACCCCCTGGAAAAGGGAACAACAACCCCCTCCAAGTATTCTTGCCTGGAGAATTCCATGGACAGAGGAGTCTGCAGGCTACAGTCCATGGGTCACAAAGAATTGGAGGAAAAGTAAACTAACAGAGTTAATAAGCAGCATGAAAAAAAATAGGAAAAAACTCAGCAGCAGAAGCTCCTGTCTAGTAATACTGACTCTCTGCGAGGTAGTAACTGTCAGGACCATCCGCTTACTTGGGCCTCACACTGAATATGGTCTGAAGACCAAGGTTTATTCCTCTAGGAATGGGTTATCCCCCACCCCCAACAACTTGGTAGAGTGAACCACGGCACAGGATACTAACAATGCAAGAGAAGAAAAGCCATCCCTCAATGGGGCTGCAAAGGCCAGTCCTCCAACAAGGCTGCCAGTGGACCCTGTGGGCATGTCCCCCCTCCAGGCCTTCAGGTGACACCAACAAGGAAGAATGGCCACACTCCTGTCTCTTATACACATCTAGATGTGTATAAGAGACAGTAGCTATGCTCTTCCAAGCACATCAAGGTATGATTCAGAATGTTCTGAATACTCACTGTTCTTCTTGTACATCAGAATTTCAAAGGAATTCATCTCATGGTTCTCAAAGGTTTGCCGCACTTTTTCAATGGTGTCTTTATCGGTCAGCTCCCCATACATAAAACTGCAAAGCAACCAAAGAGCCCGAGTTAGGTGAGCAAGTATTTGTTATTCGACAAGCATCTGTTGAATACCTGCTGTATACCCAGCACTGTGCTATACACCGTGAAACACACATACACACACACACTGAAAACATGAGAGCCATCAGAAGAGATTTACTAACTGAAATGGGATCAACACGCCGTCACCATCTCCCCCCCAGAAAACTAACGGTCTAATAGGAGAGACACACTAGAAAACAGCAGATTAGGAAACAGGATGCCCCTGCATAGGAATTACAATGCAAACAGAAGACACAGAGCACCGAGTGGTCAGACAGGCTTCCCAGAGGCAAGGAGAAATGAGACCTAAAGAGCAGGTGGAAATTAGCTGAGAAAGGGAGTGAAAAGAACGTTCTAGGCAAAAAAGGAGCATTGCAAAGGCACAGGGGTGAGAGGGAGCTTAATCCTGGAACCTGAATACGGTTCAGGTGAGTATGCCTGGAATGTAGATACTGAAGGGAAATTTTACAACTGATAATATACAGAAGCAAGCAGGAGTCAGGCCATGGAAGAGACCATGGCATTACAGACCAGGTGAAGTAATTTAAACTTTATCCCAAAAACAAGGCAGAGAGAGCCACTGGAGGGTTTCAAGCAAAGGAGTTGCATAATCAAATCTGCATTTTAGAAATACAACTCTGGGAGACTTCCTGAGAAGGACAGCAGAATAAATTTGGACTACAGATTTTTTTTCCTCTCCTAATTCCCAACAAAATAAACAAGCGAATAGGAAAAAAAAAAAATCACAAAAAGTCACCAATCAAACAAGAAAAAGGGTGCAATTTGATGCTCTAAGCAAGATATAGCTAAGGAAAAAAAGAAGATTCAGCAAGTCAGCCCCTGTCTTTGCAGCTCCTTTTCCTGCCCACCCCCACTAAAAAAGAAAACAGAACTGGGTTCAAAAAATCAAGATGATAAAATTCTACAAATTCTTCCTAATTTCCATACTCCTCACATTTGGAGAAAAATAAACCAAAAGGGTTAATAAGTTTAAAAAAGGTTAGTAAGGACTACCTTGGTGGCTCAGAAGGTAAAGAATCTCCCTGCAATGCAGGAGACCCAGGTTCGATCCCTGGGTCAGGAAAACCCCCTGGAAAAGGGAACAACAACCCCCTCCAAGTATTCTTGCCTGGAGAATTCCATGGACAGAGGAGTCTGCAGGCTACAGTCCATGGGTCACAAAGAATTGGAGGAAAAGTAAACTAACAGAGTTAATAAGCAGCATGAAAAAAAATAGGAAAAAACTCAGCAGCAGAAGCTCCTGTCTAGTAATACTGACTCTCTGCGAGGTAGTAACTGTCAGGACCATCCGCTTACTTGGGCCTCACACTGAATATGGTCTGAAGACCAAGGTTTATTCCTCTAGGAATGGGTTATCCCCCACCCCCAACAACTTGGTAGAGTGAACCACGGCACAGGATACTAACAATGCAAGAGAAGAAAAGCCATCCCTCAATGGGGCTGCAAAGGCCAGTCCTCCAACAAGGCTGCCAGTGGACCCTGTGGGCATGTCCCCCCTCCAGGCCTTCAGGTGACACCAACAAGGAAGAATGGCCACACTCCTGTCTCTTATACACATCTAGATGTGTATAAGAGACAGTAGCTATGCTCTTCCAAGCACATCAAGGTATGATTCAGAATGTTCTGAATACTCACTGTTCTTCTTGTACATCAGAATTTCAAAGGAATTCATCTCATGGTTCTCAAAGGTTTGCCGCACTTTTTCAATGGTGTCTTTATCGGTCAGCTCCCCATACATAAAACTGCAAAGCAACCAAAGAGCCCGAGTTAGGTGAGCAAGTATTTGTTATTCGACAAGCATCTGTTGAATACCTGCTGTATACCCAGCACTGTGCTATACACCGTGAAACACACATACACACACACACTGAAAACATGAGAGCCATCAGAAGAGATTTACTAACTGAAATGGGATCAACACGCCGTCACCATCTCCCCCCCAGAAAACTAACGGTCTAATAGGAGAGACACACTAGAAAACAGCAGATTAGGAAACAGGATGCCCCTGCATAGGAATTACAATGCAAACAGAAGACACAGAGCACCGAGTGGTCAGACAGGCTTCCCAGAGGCAAGGAGAAATGAGACCTAAAGAGCAGGTGGAAATTAGCTGAGAAAGGGAGTGAAAAGAACGTTCTAGGCAAAAAAGGAGCATTGCAAAGGCACAGGGGTGAGAGGGAGCTTAATCCTGGAACCTGAATACGGTTCAGGTGAGTATGCCTGGAATGTAGATACTGAAGGGAAATTTTACAACTGATAATATACAGAAGCAAGCAGGAGTCAGGCCATGGAAGAGACCATGGCATTACAGACCAGGTGAAGTAATTTAAACTTTATCCCAAAAACAAGGCAGAGAGAGCCACTGGAGGGTTTCAAGCAAAGGAGTTGCATAATCAAATCTGCATTTTAGAAATACAACTCTGGGAGACTTCCTGAGAAGGACAGCAGAATAAATTTGGACTACAGATTTTTTTTCCTCTCCTAATTCCCAACAAAATAAACAAGCGAATAGGAAAAAAAAAAAATCACAAAAAGTCACCAATCAAACAAGAAAAAGGGTGCAATTTGATGCTCTAAGCAAGATATAGCTAAGGAAAAAAAGAAGATTCAGCAAGTCAGCCCCTGTCTTTGCAGCTCCTTTTCCTGCCCACCCCCACTAAAAAAGAAAACAGAACTGGGTTCAAAAAATCAAGATGATAAAATTCTACAAATTCTTCCTAATTTCCATACTCCTCACATTTGGAGAAAAATAAACCAAAAGGGTTAATAAGTTTAAAAAAGGTTAGTAAGGACTACCTTGGTGGCTCAGAAGGTAAAGAATCTCCCTGCAATGCAGGAGACCCAGGTTCGATCCCTGGGTCAGGAAAACCCCCTGGAAAAGGGAACAACAACCCCCTCCAAGTATTCTTGCCTGGAGAATTCCATGGACAGAGGAGTCTGCAGGCTACAGTCCATGGGTCACAAAGAATTGGAGGAAAAGTAAACTAACAGAGTTAATAAGCAGCATGAAAAAAAATAGGAAAAAACTCAGCAGCAGAAGCTCCTGTCTAGTAATACTGACTCTCTGCGAGGTAGTAACTGTCAGGACCATCCGCTTACTTGGGCCTCACACTGAATATGGTCTGAAGACCAAGGTTTATTCCTCTAGGAATGGGTTATCCCCCACCCCCAACAACTTGGTAGAGTGAACCACGGCACAGGATACTAACAATGCAAGAGAAGAAAAGCCATCCCTCAATGGGGCTGCAAAGGCCAGTCCTCCAACAAGGCTGCCAGTGGACCCTGTGGGCATGTCCCCCCTCCAGGCCTTCAGGTGACACCAACAAGGAAGAATGGCCACACTCCTGTCTCTTATACACATCTAGATGTGTATAAGAGACAGTAGCTATGCTCTTCCAAGCACATCAAGGTATGATTCAGAATGTTCTGAATACTCACTGTTCTTCTTGTACATCAGAATTTCAAAGGAATTCATCTCATGGTTCTCAAAGGTTTGCCGCACTTTTTCAATGGTGTCTTTATCGGTCAGCTCCCCATACATAAAACTGCAAAGCAACCAAAGAGCCCGAGTTAGGTGAGCAAGTATTTGTTATTCGACAAGCATCTGTTGAATACCTGCTGTATACCCAGCACTGTGCTATACACCGTGAAACACACATACACACACACACTGAAAACATGAGAGCCATCAGAAGAGATTTACTAACTGAAATGGGATCAACACGCCGTCACCATCTCCCCCCCAGAAAACTAACGGTCTAATAGGAGAGACACACTAGAAAACAGCAGATTAGGAAACAGGATGCCCCTGCATAGGAATTACAATGCAAACAGAAGACACAGAGCACCGAGTGGTCAGACAGGCTTCCCAGAGGCAAGGAGAAATGAGACCTAAAGAGCAGGTGGAAATTAGCTGAGAAAGGGAGTGAAAAGAACGTTCTAGGCAAAAAAGGAGCATTGCAAAGGCACAGGGGTGAGAGGGAGCTTAATCCTGGAACCTGAATACGGTTCAGGTGAGTATGCCTGGAATGTAGATACTGAAGGGAAATTTTACAACTGATAATATACAGAAGCAAGCAGGAGTTCTCCAAGTATTCTTGCCTGGAGAATTCCATGGACAGAGGAGTCTGCAGGCTACAGTCCATGGGTCACAAAGAATTGGAGGAAAAGTAAACTAACAGAGTTAATAAGCAGCATGAAAAAAAATAGGAAAAAACTCAGCAGCAGAAGCTCCTGTCTAGTAATACTGACTCTCTGCGAGGTAGTAACTGTCAGGACCATCCGCTTACTTGGGCCTCACACTGAATATGGTCTGAAGACCAAGGTTTATTCCTCTAGGAATGGGTTATCCCCCACCCCCAACAACTTGGTAGAGTGAACCACGGCACAGGATACTAACAATGCAAGAGAAGAAAAGCCATCCCTCAATGGGGCTGCAAAGGCCAGTCCTCCAACAAGGCTGCCAGTGGACCCTGTGGGCATGTCCCCCCTCCAGGCCTTCAGGTGACACCAACAAGGAAGAATGGCCACACTCAGCCCGCAAGGCTTAGGTGATGTAGAAGCCGCGGCATGGGTTCCCCAACAATACACAACCCATCTAAAATTGTGCACGCCTGGCTGTGCAACCTAGCTTTTTCTTGATGACTTGAATCATAGACTCAAAAGAATTTCAGAGCTAACAAGAATCTCAGAAGTTAGGAAGCACAGTTCCTAAGCCACTAAGTCAATCGTCTGTAGTTCCCCGTGTGCCCATCTCATGTAATGCGCTGCTCTGGGGCTGTGTTCTTCAACTATGAATCAGGAAAAGAGACAACCACACTTGGTGAATTACCTTTAAAAAGAAGGATAGATCAAAACTAAATTAGCCGTGCCTGAGAACAAGAGGGTTTCTTTCTCTTCCGAAGTAAAAACTTATGCTCTATTACCATTTCACTTAGCCAGTTGCTCAAAGGCCTTTTTAGCTTCCTCCCACTTTCCCTTTCTGAATGGATTTGCTAGATAAGTGACCTCCATTTAAGTGATGTGATGGTATACAGGCTGGCAATTTCCTTCACAAGGTGAAATCAACCCCTGCTAAATGGAGTCTTCACACAAATGAAGTGCCGTCATTACATCCAGCTTTCCCCATTCTATGTGCCTTTCCAGGCCGAAGTTCAGTGATAGATACAAGTTTCCTTTCTCTGGACATTAGATTTCAGATGCCTGCGATGCAGGAAATAAGCCAAAGGCCCCTGAGCTATTAGGGATGCAGCTAACACAGGGCATGCTACCTTTCCGGCTAGAAAAGGGACACCTGCAGAGAAATAGGTAAGTTTCTTAGTTAGAAACTTACTAAGTTCTCTTATCTGCATAAAAACTATCCAGTACTCTTCTCTGATTTTCTTAAAGTGTTTGATAATAGTCAATAAGAAGCAAGACAGGTAAGGAAAGACTGCTCAAGCCACACTAGAAAGCGAAGCTCGCTTTCCCAACGTGTTCAGATTGTGTCTGTACACATACAGATGAACACATAGATGCAGACACACAGATATCTCAGAGGATAAGAGCACACCAAGAATGTAAGAGAATTCTACTGTAACACTTGAGTCATAATTTCTAAAACTTTGAGGGAAGCTTAAACTTTCCATTTTCCAGTCCCCAAAACCTAAGATTTAAGAAAATGATAATATTTTCAAAACATTTAATACTTTTCACCAAATGAGTTACTTGGCTGATTTAATACAAAGAATATGCAACTTCTGAGAACCAAGACTATGCCTGGGTTGAACAGGTTTTTCCACCCTTTGGAAATGAATTCATCTTTGGATCTAGCAGGTTTAGGAAGAGCTTCCTGGGTGGCTCAGCAGTAAAGAATCCACCTGCCAATGCAGGAGATGTGGGTTTGACCCCTGGGTCGGGAAGATCCCCTGAAGGAGGGCATGGCAACCTGCTCTAGTGTTCTTGTCTGGAGAATCCCGTGGACAGAGGAGCCTAGTGGGCTATGGTCCATGGGGTGGCAAAGAGTCAGAGATGACTGAAGCAGCTAAGCACAGCACACAAGTTTAGGAGAATGATTCCACTGCATGCAAACACCACTGAATACAGTCGACCTTGAGGAAGGCAAAGAGCAAGAAGAGCAAAAGGCTATGGAGCCAAGACCTTGCTGAGCCAGCACAGGGTCTGGGCCACAGGCTCCACTCAGCACCGCGAAGATGCTCTAAAAGAGCTTTTCTAGTGACACAGCCCAAGGGCACTACTTGGCTAGTGACCCTGTCAAACACCCAAGCTGCAGAGCACCCTTCCCTTGTGTCCTTGAACCAGTAAACAAAGACAGATGTGACAACAGCAAGGCAGCGAAACATGGCCTCCTCGCTGTTTCTGAGGAAAGCCAGGTGAGCGCGGCCCACGTCTCCAAAATGGAGCTGGTTCTTCAAAACGGCCAGACAGGGGCTTCTCCGGTGGTCCGGTGCTCAAAGCTCCGCACTTNTGACCCCTGGGTCGGGAAGATCCCCTGAAGGAGGGCATGGCAACCTGCTCTAGTGTTCTTGTCTGGAGAATCCCGTGGCCAGAGGAGCCTAGTGGGCTATGGTCCATGGGGTGGCAAAGAGTCAGAGATGACTGAAGCAGCTAAGCACAGCACACAAGTTTAGGAGAATGATTCCACTGCATGCGAACACCACTGAATACAGTCGACCTTGAGGAAGGCAAAGAGCAAGAAGAGCAAAAGGCTATGGAGCCAAGACCTTGCTGAGCCAGCACAGGGTCTGGGCCACAGGCTCCACTCAGCACCGCGAAGATGCTCTAAAAGAGCTTTTCTAGTGACACAGCCCAAGGGCACTACTTGGCTAGTGACCCTGTCAAACACCCAAGCTGCAGAGCACCCTTCCCTTGTGTCCTTGAACCAGTAAACAAAGACAGATGTGACAACAGCAAGGCAGCGAAACATGGCCTCCTCGCTGTTTCTGAGGAAAGCCAGGTGAGCGCGGCCCACGTCTCCAAAATGGAGCTGGTTCTTCAAAACGGCCAGACAGGGGCTTCTCCGGTGGCCCGGTGCTCAAAGCTCCGCACTTGAGATGCAGGGAGCACAGGCTCAGTCCCTGATCAGGGGACTAGGGTCCCATATGCCACTCCATGAGGCCAAAGAATTAAAACAAATTTTTTTAATGACCATATATTTTAAAAATTAATTTAATGACCTAAATTTTTATTTCATCTTCCTTTAACTTCATTTAATCTTCTAATAGTCACATAATTTCCATCTAAACCCTCAAACTTTTGAGTTTACGTTTTACTGACAAAATGACTCTCCTGAGTTCTTCTAGGTTTTCCCTCCTCTCACTGACTGTAAGTTCATTAGTTGTAGAGACCATGTCACAGGCCTTCTTCCGTTTTCCCAGTACAGTGTGTGAACGCGAGATGACGGTGCGGTAAGTATTCCTGAATGTGCTTAGTCGCTCAGCCGTGTTTGGCTCTTTGCAACCCTTTGGACTGCAGCCCTCCAGGTTCCTCTGTCCATGGGGGTTTAGGGAAGAGTGCTGGAGTGGGTTGCCATCTCCTCTCCAGAGGGTCTTCCTGACCCAGGAGTCAAACCTGTATCTCCTGTGTCTCCTGCATCCGCAGGCAGATTCTTTACCGCTTGCCACCTGGGAAGTACATTCCGGAATGAAACTGCTTGAAAGGAAATTCCCAAGTTGAGTATGCTATTTTCTTTTTCCAAAAAGATACCATGAAAGAGTGTTCCACAGAACAAGCCCGAACATAAATACCTGCAGGTACTGCTTTTTTGCATCACTTCCGCCCTGTGATAGCCAGACAGCTTGCAAAATCCATCATTGCTGTACACGATAGGCCAGTCCACTATCTGGGCATTCCCCAACACAAAGTTAGTATCTGTTGAAAAGAAAAAAAGGAGGAGAAGAAGAGAGCACATGAGGCAAGACATATTGAGACTCAATGAGGACATAAATAATAACCAATCCAGGTATTTTTTGTTTCCCCCCAAAATAGTCTCTTGAAGAGGAAACTGGCCCTCTGTGGAACACAGAAGAACAGAGCTCTAAGACTGAATATTTGGAAAGCAAATGCTGAGGTTCAGTTTAGTTCAGTTCAGTTGCTCAGTCATGTCCGATTCTTTGTGACCCCATGAACTGCAGCATGCCAGGCTTCCCTGTCCATCACCAACTCCCAGAGCTTGCTCAAATTCATGTCCATTGAATCGGTGATGTCAACCAACTGTCTCATCCTCTGTCATCCCCTTCTACTCCTGCCTTCAATTTTCCCCAGCATCACGGTCTTTTCCAATGAGTCACTTCTTTGCATCATGTGGCCAAAGTATTGGAGTTTCAGTTTCAGCATCAGCCCTTCCAATGACTATTCAGGACTGATCTCCTTGCAGTCCAAGTGACTCCCAGGAGTCTTCTCCAACACCACAGTTTAAAAGCATCAATTTTTCAGCGCTCAGCTTTCTTTCCAGTCCAACATTCACATCCATACATGACTACTGGAAAAACCATAGCTTTGACTAGACAGATTTTTGTCGCCAAAGTAAGGTACTCCAAAGGAAGCATGCTTACCCAATCAACCAATGTTTCCTGCAGAAATCCACTGATTTCCATACAACATATTCAAGTCCTAATTTTTCATCTCAGTGAGAGTATGCCAACGTGGAGCTAGCGAGAAACAGAAGGTAATTTCTTCTGAGTTCCATCCAGCATCTTAGCTTGTCACTCTTTGGGGCAGAAGCGACAGATTGGCCTTACTCACCCTGATTAGCAATTGCCAGTCCATGGAGGAGAAGGCCTCCTTAGAGAGGCAAAGTGGACAACAGCAGAATGCCTCCGGGAACACACATATCAGAGACCCTTCTTGGTGAGGGAGTGGCTAGGTCCCTCGTACCGGGGCTCTGTGGAACCTGATTGAGATGCTGGGCAACGACAGACCTTACTGATTTGGAATCCTGGAGCCACAGAGGGCACAGCTCAGACATCTTTCATGGAGCACTAGACCACCATTCACTCAAGATGCAGGGATTAAGTAAGCCAGATATGTTTGCTTGTCGGGCATGTTCTCACCACTTTCTATATTTTTAAAGATCAAAAGTCTTCAATACCTTTTGTGCTCAGGAAATCAAGTATTCCTTTTCTCTTTTCAAGACTTTAAGCAAATAACATCCAGAACTTAAATACAATCATTATTTTGGCTTGATGCTCTCCTTTCCACAGAATAATCACCCCTTCTCCACCTCCCCCTACCCAAAAGGAAGCAAAGAACACCCATACAGACCCTTCCTTTGTTGGAAACCAGAGGGAGGTTGTTTATACATGTACTCTATGTGGAGTGGAGTAGTGGTGACACGCAATGTCTTCATTTAATTGGGAGGTTAATTTGGCTCTAGTATGTCACTTACAGATTATTCATAATATGGGTAATTATCCTTTCCTATCTATGTGAGAAGGAATAGAGGAAGGAGACACAGGAGGAATAGCTAAATATAGTAAGCTACTCTTTTTTGGTGACATTTGGTTTATTTATTAACACTAGCAAACATTTGAGAACTTTTAGATTCAAGTGGGCAGTTTAGCTGCCACCAGCTTTGAGAAGCCTCTCTGCAGTGCTCCAGCCACACAGACAGCATACCTGGATACCTGTTCCTTTCTGGTGGTCCAAAAGGTAGTGGTGGTCCACTGTGCCCTCACTATCTGCTGCAGCCCCTGCTGGTGAAAGGTGATGTCTCTGCTGGGTGGTCTCCACCACCAGGAGAGCTGAAAGCTAAAGGGTGGTTAGCATGACTTCCTTCCCTAAGAGAGACCTTACCTCAGCCAGACGAGCCCCACACACCTGAGCCTCGGCCAGTGGACACAAGCGAGAACGGCAGATGGTCATCTGGTGAACGCTCATCGGCCCCGTCCCGCTGTGAGAGCAGGGCTGCGTCCCTTACCCTGCCTGCAGACGCTTTCAAGGACCACCTGGGGTCCTAAGCCTGACTCCTCAATCTAGGGCAGGTGCCATGGCTCCTTCATTTCTTACTCAAAATTTCCATTTGCTCCAAGTAATCAGAGATCACCTCTGTACTGGAAGTAAGACTTCTCACTGAGAACCCCTGGGTGATGGGCTATAGCGCTTGCAGCCAACCTGAGCCTCAGAGGGTCCAAGATTCAGCATCACAATATTGGTCCGATGGTCAGAAGCATCAGAATTAAAATGAAAGAAGAGCTTATTTACTTAGTTATTAGCAATGGAAGCGATGCTTACTGTCAGCCTGAGTGAGCATTTCAACTCAGGGAGGGATTCATTTTATGAACATTCACAGCTTCAATGTTCTAACCCCTGACTGAATTTAGAGAGTACCTATTACTTCTTATTTGTTCAGTTTCTTTCTCTTTGCTGAAGATAAGTCTCTATGTACATATCTGTTGTGATACACACATTCATATGAGGTACACAGTAATCTACTCTTAATCTACTCTTGAGAATGCTTTGATATATTGAAAATGAACAGAAAATAGCACCTTCATAAAGTGTATCTACAAACCCGCTAGCCTTATAAATACACCTTTAATAAAAATCTATGGCTGGTCTTTTCTTCTATCCCTCCCAGACATACATAAATACTTCAGATTCCCACTAGGTACAACACACAATGCAAAACCCTGGGATATCCAGCTTGACAAGACATGGTACCTGTCCTCCAGGAACTTACCAGGATAAATAGGCATGCATACAACTAACTAAAGAAACAGGGAATAAAATGATTTACCTGTTCAAGGGAGGTAAAGAATTGTGTCTCAGACTGGTCATGAATGAACTTGCTCTAGTCTGGAAGGATGAGTGAAATTTGCTTAAACATTTTCAATGCCTAAGATATAACTACCACAGATGATACAAAAAACCATAAGATATAGAAATGAAAACATGATGCCTGCCTTCGGTGAACTCAAGAAGATGTGGGAGGAAGGGAACGTTCCAGGCAGGGGACCCAGCATGAGCAAAGGTCTGGAGGCATGGGACACAACGCGGACGAATGTAGACAGACAGGGCAGCCAGGAAGACGAATAGGAGAGGAGCCTGGAGACCAGACTGAGAACCGTCTTGAGCGTCACGGACTTCTGACTTCATTCTGAAGACGGGTAATCCCTTTATGTTGGTCTTCTCTCCCCGGAAAAACCCTCACACTTCTTGAACTTAGCCACTAAGCCTTAAAATAAGTACAAAATTGACTGAATTACCCCTGAGTGTTTGTGAAGTCAAGTGGGTTTAACTCTCTCTCATTAATGCCTCAACTGTAATAATCTCAGAAGACTTAGGTAGGAGGTTAAAACTGAGTGAACTTTTCATGGGTCCCAGGCCCAGTAAGACTATGTGCTGAGAGGGAGGAATAAATAATAGTTTAACTACATATGTTTACATTTCTTTCCTATCTTAGGCCACCCTAAAAGCAAATTAATTAAAAGGTAAACACATATACCAAGTGAGAGGAGAGGGGAAATGACTAGGAAACAGAGAAGAATTTTTAAAAAAAACACATAATTAGTAAACTCAGAAAGACTCAAGAGATAATATATCCATAAAACAAAAATAAGATGTGAGGACACATGACGAAGACTCATTAGTGAACAAATGAACAGATAAATAAGAGCTCCCGTAAATTAAACCTGAGTAACGATTTAAAATTCAGCAGAGAGAGTACATAGGAAACATAAGAAAAAAAATCAGACAGACAGATCAATCAAGAAGAACAGCATGCATCCTAATAAGAACAGCAGAAAGAACAGCACAGAAGACATTTTTTAAAAATTAAGCCATCTTTCTAAATTCCATATATATGCGTTGGTATACTGTATTGGTGTTTTTCTTTCTGGCTTACTTCACTCTGTATAATAGGCTTCAATTTCATCCGCCTCATTAGAACTGATTCAAATATATTCTTTTTAATGGCTGAATAATACTCCATGGTGTATATGTACCACAGCTTTCTTATCTATTCGTCTGCTGATGGACATCTAGGTTGCTTCCATGTCCTGGCTATTATAAACAGTGCTGCGATGAACATTGGGGTACACCTGTCTCTTTCAATTCTGGTTTCTTCAGTTAGACTTTAGAAAGATGGTAATGATAACCCTGCATGCGAGACAGCAAAACAGACACAGATGTATAGAACAGTCTTTTGGACTCTGTGGGAGAAGGAGAGGGTGGGATGATTTGGGAGAATGGCACTGAAACATGTATAATATCATATATGAAACGAATCACCAGTCCAGCTTCAATGCAGGATACAGGATGCTTGGGGCTGGGGCACTGGGATGACCCAGAGGGATGGTNAAAAAAAACACATAATTAGTAAACTCAGAAAGACTCAAGAGATAATATATCCATAAAACAAAAATAAGATGTGAGGACACATGACGAAGACTCATTAGTGAACAAATGAACAGATAAATAAGAGCTCCCGTAAATTAAACCTGAGTAACGATTTAAAATTCAGCAGAGAGAGTACATAGGAAACATAAGAAAAAAAATCAGACAGACAGATCAATCAAGAAGAACAGCATGCATCCTAATAAGAACAGCAGAAAGAACAGCACAGAAGACATTTTTTAAAAATTAAGCCATCTTTCTAAATTCCATATATATGCGTTGGTATACTGTATTGGTGTTTTTCTTTCTGGCTTACTTCACTCTGTATAATAGGCTTCAATTTCATCCGCCTCATTAGAACTGATTCAAATATATTCTTTTTAATGGCTGAATAATACTCCATGGTGTATATGTACCACAGCTTTCTTATCTATTCGTCTGCTGATGGACATCTAGGTTGCTTCCATGTCCTGGCTATTATAAACAGTGCTGCGATGAACATTGGGGTACACCTGTCTCTTTCAATTCTGGTTTCTTCAGTTAGACTTTAGAAAGATGGTAATGATAACCCTGCATGCGAGACAGCAAAACAGACACAGATGTATAGAACAGTCTTTTGGACTCTGTGGGAGAAGGAGAGGGTGGGATGATTTGGGAGAATGGCACTGAAACATGTATAATATCATATATGAAACGAATCACCAGTCCAGCTTCAATGCAGGATACAGGATGCTTGGGGCTGGGGCACTGGGATGACCCAGAGGGATGGTATGGGGAGGGAGGTGGGAGGGGGGTTCAGGACGGGGAACACATGTACACCCATGGCGGATTCATGTTGATGTATGGCAAAACCAATACAATATTGTAATTAGCTTCCAATTAAAATAAATTTATATTTTTAAAAAATTTAAACTATCAAATGTGAGGGTAGAATAACAATATTTCCAGATGTGATCTTCAGATAAGAGCTGGGAAATTTATGTCCCATATATCCTTTCTCAGGAAGTTAACTTGATGTATATCAGCAGAAAGAGGGTATAAAGCAAGAAAGAAGACAGCACCGGAACTAGGGGAAAAGTGGCTCCAAATATAGAAAGCAGGGAAGGAAGCTGCTACGAAGTATTCAATACAGAATGGTTCCGAGAAAAGAAGTTCCAGAAGAGACTTATCTAGAGATAAAAGGAGTCAGGATCTAATGATATTCTTGAGAATTTGGAATAACATAAAAAGTTTAGTAAAGTTTATAATTGGGGGGGGGGCGCAGGAAAGGAAATTAGAAACAAAGAAAACAAAAGCTGTGCAAGAAGGGAAGCCAAATCATACTATATCACATCACTGCCATCATGCAAACATCTTAAGTTCCAATTTTTCAAGCCAACATAGTCAAAGTATGCATGGAATATCTGACTGTAAGTGTCTCAATAACCTCATCAATTCTAACCTCATCAGTTCTGTAAAAATACAGATAATAAGCTGAGAAAGAGGACAATCATCAGATGGTGTCTAGAGCTGATTTAATTTTTAAAAAGGTATAAATATTTCACTGAAAGCTGCAAAGATAACCAATAAGGGAGTAGTATAATTATATTAGGAGGAGGGATAGGAAATAGATAACGTGAGCTAAAAGCTCAAATAAATTAACAGAACTCAAAAGATAATATCTACAACGCGTGTTATTTTAGAGACATGGCAGAAACTATAAGAAGTAACAGCTGTAATTAGAAAGTGTGGCCTCCAGTGAGCAGGATGGGTGAAAAGACAGGCATAGGACAACTGTTTTCTTCATAGGCTCTTCAGCTTGGTATTTTTACTCATGAACGTACACTACTTTGATAAAAATAAGTATATTCTTAATTTTTAATGAATTTGATCAGAAGAGGTTAACATTGATTAAATTTTTCAATTACTAAAAAAATGAGAATGGAATATAGTTCAAGCTCCAGACATCACTGTAATTTTTCATAAAAGTAGTCTGGTCATCTTTTAAAGGTATTCATTATTCTCAAGCACTCCAAGTGTCCCTGGGGTGTATATTACAGCCTTATCTGGGAAAAATCATGTACACTAGCATCTTCTTTAATCCACTCCAGTGTTCTTGCCTGGAGAATCCCAGGGACGGGGGAGCCTGGTGGGCTGCGTCTGTGGGGTCGCACAGAGTCGGACACGACTGAAGCGACTCAGCAGCAGCATCAGCATCTTCTTTGATTTTAGAAGGGAAACATCTGTCCATTGACAGGTGAACGGACAAAGAAGATGTGGTAGACACATACACACACACCTGCACACAGTGGAGTATTAGCCATAAAAAGGGATGGAGCCACGCCATTTGCAGCGACATGGGTGAACGCAGAGATGAT
>SJYX01017092.1:447945-509316 GCA_006410675.1 Oreotragus oreotragus
TCAGCATTTCCTCCTCCAGGGGATCTTCCCAACCCAGGGATCGAACCTGCCTCTCTTACATCTCCTGCATTGGCAGGCGGGTTATTTACCACTAGTACCACCTGGGAAGCCCATGAGATACAAATAAATAATCTATAAATTACCTTCCAGAGTACAATCTCTGAATTTGTAAATTGGGGAATTGCCCACACAAATAACAGCTTCCTAGGTGGCGCCAGTGGTTAAGAACCCACCTGTCAATGCAGGAGACTTAAGAGACACTGGTTTGATCCCTGGGTTGGGAAGATCCCTTGGAGGAGGAAATGGCAACCCACTCCAGTACTCTTGCCTGGGAAATCCCATGGACAGAGGAGTCTGGAGGGCTATAGTTCATGGGGTCGCAAAGTGGCAGACATGACTTAGTACCTAACAACAACATTACTTTATTGAATGAAGTGTCATGGACTTTATCATTTTTCTCAAGAAAAACTAAGTCTCTAAGGACCCACTGGGTTATAGCAGGGTAGAACTGGGGTTTGAACCTGTTCTGCTGCTGCTGCTGCTAAGTCGCTTCTGTCGTGTCCGACTCTGTGCAGCCCCATAGACAGCAGCCCACCAAGCTCCCCCATCCCTGGGAGTCTCCAGACAAGAACACTGGAGTGGGTTGCCATTTCCTTTTGCAAATGCATGAAAGTGAAAGGTGAAAGTGAAGTCACTCAGTCGTGTCCGACTCTGTGCGACCCCATGGACTGCAGCCCACCAGGCTCCTCCGTCCATGGGATTTTCCAGGCAAGAGTACTGGAGCTGTCTCTTATCACTGGAGTGGGTTGCCATTTCCTTTTGCAAATGCATGAAAGTGAAAGGTGAAAGTGAAGTCACTCAGTCGTGTCCGACTCTGTGCGACCCCATGGACTGCAGCCCACCAGGCTCCTCCGTCCATGGGATTTTCCAGGCAAGAGTACTGGAGTGGGGTGCCACTGCCATCTGGAGCGGGGTGCCATTGCCTTCTCTGTGAACCTACTCTATCTGACTTCAAAATCCATGCTTTTAATCATTATATCACATAATCTCCTCCTTATTCCACTAAGTAATAAGATCGGACCATTTGTATGAAAAATCTTTGTAACACATTAGATTTACATACCTTTCTGCTAAAATACTAAGTATAATGGGACATTTAATTATGAGTTAACTACCATTATTGCCGTCATATATTATGATTCTTCGCTGTGATACACAGTGATGCCCACAGGAAATATTGACGTGGGTAGAACCAATTGCTCTTCTTCTAAAGGCTTCAGTTCTCCTGTCTATCTATTCAATGTTTTTTCTCTTCCCTCACTTGCAAGCTATCACTTCTTACTTTTTAATACTTAGTGTGCCAACCTATTTCTAGAACACTCTTCTCTCCACACAATGATAGGAGAGGGGAGACATTGTGCCCGGATTCCCTTTTGAGACTCAGTGATGGGAGAGAACGCCACGCTGGTGACTCAAAGGTGCTGGTTCTGCCAGCACCCCTCAGCCTTCCAGAGTCCCCATGGGGTCTGGAAAAGACCTAGAAGGTTCCAACTGCTCCACTTCTGCTGTAGTTGCCTAAGTAGATGGTTGTCACCATCATGTCAGTGATGACCATGTAGATAAAGACTGCACCTCATACTGTCCAAGCCTAAGATCAACTTGAGGGCTCAGCAAACTATCAGCAGTGAGCTACAGAGCCAGTGAGAGCCTCGATTAGATCAAGTTTTACACACACACACACAGAGTATGCTGGGTTGGGGCAGAGCACCAAGTTCTATTCCATCAAAGACAGAACCTAAGTCCTACGGGTAGAGCAAGCATCTAAACACAAATCAACTGAGTCACCCCCAAAAATGAAGTTGCTCAGTCATGTCTAATTCTTTGCAACCCCATGGACTATAGTCTGCCAGGCTCCTCTGTCCTTGGGATTTCACAGGCAAGAATACTGGAGTGGGTTGCCATTTCCTTCTCCAGGGGATCTTCCCAACCCAGGGATAGAACACGGGTCTCCCGCACTGCAGGCAGACTCTTTACCATCTGAGCCACCAGGGAAGCTCAAGTTACCCCAAAAGACCACCTAAACTGGAAGTTTGAGATGCTATCTGGAAACTTCAGAGTCCTCCTGAACTCATTTCCCCTTGCCAGTCAGTGTGGTGGGAGCCTGTGAGGGAACTAGAATCTGTTAAAATACAGAAGTGAACCTAGGTTTGTCTGAGTTAATTTGCCATTGTGCCTCTAAAAGTATATCTGTCATAAGAATAGACAGGCTCAAAAATTTAGACTCTCCTGAAAAAACAAACGTGCATAAATTCTGGTGCAAGGACTCCATGATAGCAACTTTGCTAAGCCAAGTTTCCTTAATTCCTCTAGGTGGCTGGCTGTATTCCCACTGGTTAAGAATGCCAAATAAGTGGGCTCTAATGAAGTGACACAGGTCTTCTAGCCAAACGCAGAGATGTGCATTCCACATCCAACCATAAACAACTCTCGGATTACTTACCATTTTCCAAACTCAATAAATGAAAATTTATTTTGAAGCCAAGCAAAACTTAATTGGGAAAGTAACCCACTGCATGGAGCAAATATTAAAAATATATAATCTCCTGAGACCACGTCAGAATTGACCAGATCTGAGAAATTCCCTTGGCGGTCCACCAGTTAGCACTCTAGGCTCTCACTGTTGAGGGTCCAGGTTCAGTCCCTGGTAGGGGAACTAAGATCCCACAAGCTACATGACATGGACAAACACACTCTCTCTCTCTCTCTCACACACACACACACACACACACGCACACACACAAAGAACTGACCAGATCTGGATCTAAGAGATTTGGAGATTTTAAACTGAGAAATGTTAGGCTATCTAGGGTCCAGGTTCAGTCCCTGGTGGGGGAACTAAGATCCCACAAGCTACATGACATGGACAAACACACTCTCTCTCTCTCTCACACACACACACACACACACACACACACACACGCACACACACAAAGAACTGACCAGATCTGGATCTAAGAGATTTGGAGATTTTAAACTGAGAAATGTTAGGCTATCTGACATTCTTTATCTATGAAGACAGCATCATCACCACCAAGACCACATGTATTAACACTCACCCATGAGGTGGGCAGGGCATGAGTATTAACCCATTTTTATAGATCTTGTGAAAGAGCTTAGGGGCTTCCCTGGTGGCTCAGTAGAAAAAAATTTGCCTGCCAATGCAGGATATGCAGGTTTGACCCCTGGATCAGGAAGATCCCCTGGAGAAGGAAATGGCAACCCACTCCAGTATCTGTGCCTGGGAAACCCCATGGACAGAGAAGCCTGGCAGGCTACAGCCCTTGGGGTTGCAGAAGAATCAGACACAACTTAGAGCCTAAACAATAACAACAACAAAGAGAAATTAGCAAATCAGAGGAACTCTGTCTGTGTCATACACCTACTAGGGTAGCTACTGTCTCTTATCTAATACTCTATTAGTCAAGGCTACCCAGGGAAACGGGAGCAATAGGAGATAGCAATAGGAGAGAGAGAGACAGAAAGACAGAGATTTATTATAAGGAACTGGCCCGTGTGATTATGGACACTGACAAGTTCCAAGGTCTACAGTTGGCAAGCTAGAGACCCACGAGAGCCAATGGTACGGTTCCATTTCGAGTCTAAAGGCCTGAGAAACAAGAGAATTGATGGTGTAAGTTCCAGTCTGAAGGCTGCCAGGTGCATGACCACAGAAGAGCAATGTTTCCATTCAAACCCAAAGGCAAGGGGAAAAAAAACAATCCCCCAGCTCAAAATCAGTAAGGCATTCCCTCTTATTCAGGGGTGGGTCAGTCTTTTGCTCTATTCAGACCTTTAACTGATTGGATAAGGCCCACCTACAGTAAGGAGAACAATCTGCTTTACTCGGTCTACTGATTTAAATGCTAAACTCACCTGAAAACACTTTCAAAGAAACATCCACAATAATGCTTAACCATATATTTGGGCATCCTGTCACCCAGCTGACACATAAAATTAACAATCACAAGCACCAAAGCCAATGTTCTTCACTGTATACCATTCTGCAACAATCTTTAACAGAATCAACAGAACCAGAGCTTACAAATTTTGAGACTCCCCCAGAGTCCTTGGAGGTACTCTGGGACTCTAGGTTTGGCAGAATACAATGACTCTATAAAGCTCTATTTTAATAAAAGGCTTTTATAAAGGAAACACTTCTCCTTTTACACCTAGGGTTTCACTGAGGTGTCCACTCACCCCCAGAAAGAAATGTTGTAATGAATACTTTTGCCTCCTTTCTCCATCTCCCTCACTTATATCTCCGAGTAGATTCATCAAGCTATCAGCAGGCATCTCAAGAGCAAGAGGCATCCACTGTGTGTCTTGGCCCCTCAAACTAGCCTGAACCCAGTATGTTGGGAGAAGACAGAGCTTGAGTTAGAGCTACTTGTCTCCTCATAGGACACACATCCCACCTGTGATGGGTCCTGCCAGCCCCCTGCTCTATCAGCTCCAGATTCATGACCTAGGAGAAGGTCAGTAATTCACAGTGTAGAAGCCAAAGCCTAGGCTTGAGGAGGGAGATAGATGGCACGGCCATGTTCTCCAATCTAGTTTAACAATAAAAAAGCTGATACTGTGTTTTGACCTTCATCTGGCTCCTTCAGCCAGTCTCCAATGAGGATAAAATGGTCTCTGGTGGCTCAGACAGTAAAGAATCTGCCTGCAATGCGAGAGACCTGGGTTTGATCCCTGGGTCAGGAAGATTCCCTGGAGGAGGACATGGTAACCCACTCCAGTATTCTTGCCTGGAGAACCCCCATGGGTGCTGGGAGCCAGCATGAGTAATCCCACCCGTGACAAGGTCATGTGGCAGAGGCCTGATGGGCAAGGTGAGTCAAGCCTCAGGGTTTCCCCCTGGTATTTCCTGAGCATGTACCCCCAAAATAAGAATCTGCCTGCCTTATTGTATTGTACTGTGCTTTTCACTCTTCTGACACATTCTGGAAAAAGTTAACTCAGGGCTTTAGTCTTCTGCATTTGAAAGGGATGTTTCAGTTCAAACCCCCTCTGATAACTCTCTAACTTGCCTAACAGGTTCCCCCGGACCTTTTACAGCTTGGGAATTGCTTACAGCCCCTCAACTGCAAGAGGCACAAAGCTTAAAAACATCTTAAAGATACAGAGCCTTTTCTAAAGAGCTAAAAATCATATTGGTGATGGATTTCACTATTGACTCAATGACTGCTGCCAGGCCTCCATATTCTTTATCTTTCAGGCACCTTAGCTACTAAGCTACACACAACATATGAAAGGGATCAAACCTCTAATATCCCAAAGGGCACTGAGAGGTCATTTGCTTTCCTGCCTCCTGGCAATACTGAATCATACCGGTAAGAGTCTTTACAAACTCCCTACAAAGCAGGAGACAACACAGTCCCTTCCAGAACACCAACAGTGCCTTGCCAGACCTTTTTACTTTCTCTCTTCTTTAAAAAAAAAAAAAAAGAAGATTTTTAGAAAGACCAGCCCTTTACCTGTGTCAGACTCTCAAATCTATGGTAACTGGTACAGTCAAAGCATCCAGATAAACAGCTGAGATTCTACTGGTAGCCCCTGATAAACCATGGCTCCTTGTACTCATGCTTTTCATGTGTGTCTGGGGGTGGGGTGGGGGGGTATGTGTCTGTGTGTGTGTGTTCTGTCACTGAATGCAACAACATGAACAAATCTCAAAAACATGCTAAGAGAAAGGATCCAGCCTTTAAGGGTACACTCTGTATGATTCATTTGTATGACATGAGGGGTGAGGGCAAGGGACAGTTGCAAGAGTATAGGGACCAAAATCAGATTCAGAGTTATCAGGGCCCTTGAGTTCACGCTTTTCTTTTGTCCCCTTGAATCTAGGTGAGTCTGTGACATGCTCTAACCAACACATTGCAATAGAATGGATGTCACTCCACTCCCATAATCATTAAGGTCCAGCAGTTTCTGCTTCCATGCTCTTGGGAGCCCTGAGCTGCTATGGGAGAAGTCCAGCTACACTAGTGGAGAAGTCATATGGAGACCCTACAGGCAGAGGTCCCCTAGTGAGAAAGAAGTCCTGAAATGACATGTAGAAGCACCAAGGAACCCAATCAACCAACCCAATCAACAAAGAAAGCCAATGGGAAAATGAGGGGTAAGCGCCACTTATTAATTCGCCCTTCCCCAGCAATCCCTAGGAGCCCAGAGAACCATTTGAAAGACTAACACTGGAGACACCAACAAGTTGGGCTCAAATGGAAGTGTTGTCCCTGAGGAGCTGTGTGGATCAGTCACTTCAGCTCTGTGAGTCTCTGTGCAGGCAAGCTACAAGGTCTCCATGCTTCTGGCAGCAATCAAATCTGATGCTCTAAGTCAGGGGTCCCCAACCTCTGGGATCTAATAGCTGATGATCTGCGGTGGGGCTGATACAATAATAGAAATAAAGTGCACAATAAATGTAATGTGCTTGAATCATTCAGAAACCATCTCCCCCTCCCTGGTCCATGAAAAACTGTCTTCTATGAAACCAGCCCCTGGTGCCTAAAAGGTTGGGGACTGCTGCTCAGTGTAACTGGATTCATAACAAAGAATGAGTCAGGTGACACCTCGGCCACCTGCAGGCCTCACACCCACGTGGAGTAATCAACCAGCCACCATCTTGAAATATCACTTCTCCAAATGATGGACTCTGTAGAGCCTGGGTCATTTTAAAAATAGTAGCAACCCCTTCTAAACTTGACTCAGTGGGAAGTGACACTCACATTTTAGGTGAACTGTGTTGTACCGGCTTTTGTCAGTGGAATTGTTTGGATGTGAAGACAGGATATGATGTGCAGTGGGCTTCCCAGGTGACACTAGTGATAAAGAACCTGTGAGTCAGTGCAGGAGATGTAAGAGACATGGGTTTGATCTCTAGGTCAGGAAGATCCCCTGGAGGAGGGCATGGCAACCCACTCCAGTATTCTTGCCTGAGGAATCCCATTGACAGAGGAGCCTAGTAGGCTATTACCACGGGGTCACAAAGCGTCAGACATGAATGAGCAATTTAGCACGCAAGCATGATGCGCAGTATTAATGTAAAAACATCCTGTCAGGGGATTTTACAGTAGTAATAAATCACATATCAGTGTTTCCATTTATATATACAGAAAATGCCTAAATGTGCCTTTGGAATCAATAAAATCCAGATAAGACATATGCTTTTGACATATATATCTTGTGTGTGTCTGTGTGTGTACACACACACACATATAGGTTTTTCAGGTAGAATGTGTAACTCCCCATCAGCCAGTGGCCCAGCTGAAGCCCTAAGCCTACCTCCAAATTCCTATTTTCTGAACTGAGTCCCTCCCACATTGTTCAGTAAAACGTGGAGGTTCAGCCTGGCTGCCCTTGCCATGATTTATTCATTGGCTCTCATCTGAAATTTCCCAGTGTCTCCAGGTCTTTGATGCAAATTAACCCGATTCTCCGCCTCCCTCAGATGCCTCTTTACTCCCTGAGGGTCTTTAGCTGGAAGATTGCATGCAATTAAATGTAAGGCTTCCTGAATTCAACCTTTCTCAGCCCACACACAGTCTTCCTCCAGTTGGTGGAATACAACATCCTCTCAACACTGGAAAGCTCTCCTCCCGCAAGCATGTAAGGCTTCTTCAGGGGATGGGTGATGAGCCAAGCCACACTGCAGTCATCAGGTATGTCAAATCATCCCAAACCTACCATTTGCCCATAAAACATAACACAGAGACACTCAAAAAGGAAATTATTAGAAAATTGCTTTTCATCATAATTACCACAAATAACAAAGGAGAAACCAACTAAAGCAATGACTTAGAAAAGTGACTCAGTTTGGGCAATTACACAGATAAAAGCTGCATTCAGTGGGCCGCTCACACAAATTTATTGTTCCCTGCCAACACTGATTATTTAGAGAGCTACAGTAAATATTTCACCATATGCTTCTAATAACAGAATATTTTTCTTAGAAGAGAACACATCTTCAGGACACTCTCAAAACTGTAGATTACTAAGGGTATCAGCACTCTTAGAGAAAGCAGGTTTGAGTAAAAATATTAATACATTTTTCTTCCTTTTAGAACAATAGAAGACTGATTGAGGTACATGATGAGGACAAGAGACATGAAGCACTAGACAAAGACTGGGAAACAATGATTTTATTTGCCTGAACCGAAATAAAATCTATACCAGAAATTTATTTTTATAAAAACAAAAAACACCTAATCAAATGTAGGACTCAGGCTATCTGGGAGCTTCCCAAGTGGCTCAGTGATAAAGAATCTGCTTGCCAATGCACAGGACATTTGGGTTGGATCCCTGGGTCGGGAAGATCTCCTGGAGTAGGAAATGGCAACCCACTTATAGTATTCTTGCCTGGAGAATTCCATGGACAGTGGAGCCTGGAGGGCTACAGTCCATGGGGCTGCAAAGAGTTGGACACACTGAGCACGCATGCAGGATATTTGCCAATTGTAGTTCCTTTCCTACAGATATCCAATCAATTTTTTTAAAAAACCAACTTCATCTGACAATACCTGTTTCCTTTTGTCTTAACTTTCTCCAAGCACTTGACACCATTGACATGTTCTGTTCAGTTCAGTTGCTCAGTAGTGTCCGACTCTTTGTGACCCCATAAATTGCAGCACGCCAGGCCTTCCTGTCCATCACCAACTCCCGGAGTTCACTCAGACTCACGTCCATCGAGTCTGTGATGCCATCTAGCCATCTCATCCTCGGTCGTCCCCTTCTTCTCCTGCCCCCAATCCCTCCCAGCATCAAAGTCTTTTCCAATGAGTCAACTCTTCGCATGAGGTGGCCAAAGTACTGGAGTTTCAGCTTCAGCATCATTCCTTCCAAAGAAATCCCAGGCCTGATCTCCTTCAGAATGGACTGGTTGGATCTCCTTGCAGTCCAAGGGACTCTCAAGAGTCTTCTCCAACACCACAGTTCAAAAGCATCAATTCTTGACATGTTAGGCACCTAGATGTTTGCTCATTATCTGCCTCCCCCGTAGAACGCAAGCTTCATGAGAGCAAGAGCCTGTTTTCCCTTTCCTACTGAATCTCCAACATCTAGAACAGTACGTTAACACACAGAAGGTAGTACAGAATGTTTGATGAATGAATGAACTTAGAACAGTACCAGACATAACCTGATATTACCCATTTCATTGTTTTCACCACCTTTATTATTAACTCACATGAATTGCAATTTTCCCTAGATTGTCTCTGAAATGTCAGTTGCCCCCCAAAAGTTCTCAACTCAATTAGAAATGACAACTGATCTTTATACTCTCTTTGGGCACTAGTCATCTTTTACCTACAGCTAGTAGATGATTTTGCTGCTTGTATATTATGATATGTTAACAACAATCTTTGTAATATAGTTAAGGCCTGGCTTAAGCAACATTGTGAAGCAGATTAAGTTCGGGATACTTCATCCCCTCTTTCTGTACTTTTCTCTTTTTCTGAGCTTTCTGTTACTTAAGTCAATTTATTTCTCCGATTGTGGAAAAGAGTTGTCTTATAAACGAATTCAGAGTTCCCTGTTAGTTATTTAAAGCACTGTCTCTCTCAGTGTGTTTGAATTTAAGACAGGACAATAGAGATAGAGTAATTCTTAACCTGCTCAGAACCCCTAACTTTTGGAAACTGTTACCCTGTGGTGGGTAGGGGAGGCAGATAGGGATGGGTCTTTCCATCGCACCTGAAGTGACATTATTAGGGGGACTTTGGCCCAAGATAGTTAGTTACAAAGAGCTGGACACGATTTAGCAGCTGAACAACAAGTTAGTGGCTTAGATAACCTCATCTTTCACTTCCAGGCTCACTCCTTCTAAACAAAGTGTGAGAGGGCAGAGGACGATAGACCCCAATAACACCAAAGTGCCTTCCAATGAACGCTTCCATTCTTTCATACAAAACTCATGCAGTGAAAACAGTATGGGATTGTGAGTTAGAAGGCCCTGCCTCCCATTAAGAAACACTAATATTTCAGTGCAAAGGGCCGTAGTCACACACGCATGGGATTCCTAAATAAATGATTCCTAAATAAATAAATTGATAAAATTTTAAAACAAAACAGACAGATCAAAAGATTTGGTAATATTTAGGAGAAAGGAGAGGAAGGGATGCAAAGAAGCAAAGTCAGTATGGTACAGCTAAAGCCTTCATATCAGCAAAAGTCATTTTTGTGGCTGTATTGCAGTTTCTCAGCAATAAAATTCCGTGAAAATGACTCTTCTAAATTGTCAAGGGCCCAGTCTTTGCACTATACAAACCAAACTCCTAAGAGATTCAATAGTTGTTTGTTTTGTCTCTGGTTTTAATATTCTACAGTAATACATTTTGATTAAGTCAGTAAATTACAATGGGGAAAGAGATATCAATTTCAAAAGCAAACTCAGACACTTCATTGACTGGATGGTTATGCCTAAGCACATGGTTTCCAAAGCCTGACTTCCATCTTCACTCAGCATCAAATTAAAGGGTTTTAAAACAATAAAAATATATGAATCCCTTTCAGAAGCAGGATGGAAGTGAATGAGGATATACATGAAATAGTTTCAGAAACACAGACTCTTTCATTACTCAGTGATATTTTTTACTTAATAAATAAGAGGTCAATGATATGTTGAATTACTGCTAAGAAATATTTATCTATGTGATCAATTGCTTAAAAAGTGGTGCAGTAAATTAATCAGTTGGGTGCTTTATTCTCATTTTTACAGTCATAATAATTTCTTAATGTACATCTGAACATAATATATACACTTTAAACAAGACATCTAGACCATCACTGAGTAACATAAAAATTTGATTTCCAGAACTAAAAAAACAAAACAAAACAAAAACTGGCTCAAAGTAAGCAATATAACAATATTGAATGGCACAGAAAAAGAATTTTTTTTAATTTTAGAAAAAGATTTTTTGAGTTAGTTTTACATTTACCTCCTGTGTTATTTTACTACTTTCATGGCAAATGGCTCAGTGTAGACAGAGTATAGCATCAGGGTGAATGGAAGAAACCTCAGAGCAGCTAACTTTAATACAACTAATATCTGAGTATCCACTTTGTCCCAGGCATGATGGGAGTACAGGGGACACTTCTGTTCACTGGAAAGCTCTGCTCAACTTCCCTGCTTGGCTTTATCTGTATATCACATAACTCTACATCCTGTTCCCCCATCCAAGACCCAGACACGGCAGACTAGACTAGCAGACAACAACAGGCTGAACAACCCACAGGCAGGGCTGGACCAACAGATTCTCCCTCCAGAACAAAAACTAACACACTGAAGCTGAGAGGTCGGCAGACTGACCACATGTGTGCTGGTGCGTAGGCAGAGAAAGGCTGTCCCGGGAGAGAAATGGGAACCTCCGACAGGTACATGGAAGGCAGTGACTGAGGCAACACGAGGGGAGAACTGCACGCACAGACAGACCGGGCAGAGATGGATAAATAGAGGCAGAGACTACAGACAAAGACTGACAGCAACAGGGAGAGATGGAGAGAGATGACAGAGACTGACCAAGACAGGTGGCAGCAACAGTCGGACAACAGAGACCATCAGTGGCAGGCAGCGATTCACAGCGACGAGCAGGGAGGGAGATGGGAAGAGAAGAGAAGGTGGGAACGGAGGGGCATGGGGCAGGGGTGAGGGGCAAGCAGAGCCAACACAGAATGAGCCAGAACTGAAGAACCGGCAGCCCCAAGCTAGAGACACACAGCCACATCCAGAGAGAGAGTGAGGAGAGAGCTCAAGGCCCTCAGAGTTGGTACAGGAGAGAGAGACCAAGGGCCAGAGGGAGATGCAGAGGAGAAAATCAGAACATTCCAAGAGAAGGCACTTCTGGAGACAAGTGAGAGGCAGGCGTTGAGAAGCTGGGAGAGAGAATGGCAAAGTTAATTCCTGTATCAGGACCCAGGTAACAGGGGCCACGTTAGTGGCCTCTCCTTGCAGTCCAAGGGACTCTCAAGAGTCTTCTCCAACACCACAGTTCAAAAGCATCAATTCTTGACATGTTAGGCACCTAGATGTTTGCTCATTATCTGCCTCCCCCGTAGAATGCAAGCTTCATGAGAGCAAGAGCCTGTTTTCCCTTTCCTACTGAATCTCCAACATCTAGAACAGTACGTTAACACACAGAAGGTAGTACAGAATGTTTTTATGAATGAATGAACTTAGAACAGTACCAGACATAACCTGATATTACCCATTTCATTGTTTTCACCACCTTTATTATTAACTCACATGAATTGCAATTTTCCCTAGATTGTCTCTGAAATGTCAGTTGCCCCCAAAAAGTTCTCAACTCAATTAGAAATGACAACTGATCTTTATACTCTCTTTGGGCACTAGTCATCTTTTACCTACAGCTAGTAGATGATTTTGCTGCTTGTATATTATGATATGTTAACAACAATCTTTGTAATATAGTTAAGGCCTGGCTTAAGCAACATTGTGAAGCAGATTAAGTTCGGGATACTTCATCCCCTCTTTCTGTACTTTTCTCTTTTTCTGAGCTTTCTGTTACTTAAGTCAATTTATTTCTCCGATTGTGGAAAAGAGTTGTCTTATAAACGAATTCAGAGTTCCCTGTTAGTTATTTAAAGCACTGTCTCTCTCAGTGTGTTTGAATTTAAGACAGGACAATAGAGATAGAGTAATTCTTAACCTGCTCAGAACCCCTAACTTTTGGAAACTGTTACCCTGTGGTGGGTAGGGGAGGCAGATAGGGATGGGTCTTTCCATCGCACCTGAAGTGACATTATTAGGGGGACTTTGGCCCAAGATAGTTAGTTACAAAGAGCTGGACACGATTTAGCAGCTGAACAACAAGTTAGTGGCTTAGATAACCTCATCTTTCACTTCCAGGCTCACTCCTTCTAAACAAAGTGTGAGAGGGCAGAGGACGATAGACCCCAATAACACCAAAGTGCCTTCCAATGAACGCTTCCATTCTTTCATACAAAACTCATGCAGTGAAAACAGTATGGGATTGTGAGTTAGAAGGCCCTGCCTCCCATGGGGGACTTTGGCCCAAGATAGTTAGTTACAAAGAGCTGGACACGATTTAGCAGCTGAACAACAAGTTAGTGGCTTAGATAACCTCATCTTTCACTTCCAGGCTCACTCCTTCTAAACAAAGTGTGAGAGGGCAGAGGACGATAGACCCCAATAACACCAAAGTGCCTTCCAATGAACGCTTCCATTCTTTCATACAAAACTCATGCAGTGAAAACAGTATGGGATTGTGAGTTAGAAGGCCCTGCCTCCCATTAAGAAACACTAATATTTCAGTGCAAAGGGCCGTAGTCACACACGCATGGGATTCCTAAATAAATGATTCCTAAATAAATAAACTGATAAAACTTTAAAACAAAACAGACAGATCAAAAGATTTGGTAATATTTAGGAGAAAGGAGAGGAAGGGATGCAAAGAAGCAAAGTCAGTATGGTACAGCTAAAGCCTTCATATCAGCAAAAGTCATTTTTGTGGCTGTATTGCAGTTTCTCAGCAATAAAATTCCGTGAAAATGACTCTTCTAAATTGTCAAGGGCCCAGTCTTTGCACTATACAAACCAAACTCCTAAGAGATTCAATAGTTGTTTGTTTTGTCTCTGGTTTTAATATTCTACAGTAATACATTTTGATTAAGTCAGTAAATTACAATGGGGAAAGAGATATCAATTTCAAAAGCAAACTCAGACACTTCATTGACTGGATGGTTACGCCTAAGCACATGGTTTCCAAAGCCTGACTTCCATCTTCACTCAGCATCAAATTAAAGGGTTTTAAAACAATAAAAATATATGAATCCCTTTCAGAAGCAGGATGGAAGTGAATGAGGATATACATGAAATAGTTTCAGAAACACAGACTCTTTCATTACTCAGTGATATTTTTTACTTAATAAATAAGAGGTCAATGATATGTTGAATTACTGCTAAGAAATATTTATCTATGTGATCAATTGCTTAAAAAGTGGTGCAATAAATTAATCAGTTGGGTGCTTTATTCTCATTTTTACAGTCATAATAATTTCTTAATGTACATCTGAACATAATATATACACTTTAAACAAGACATCTAGACCATCACTGAGTAACATAAAAATTTGATTTCCAGAACTAAAAAAACAAAACAAAACAAAAACTGGCTCAAAGTAAGCAATATAACAATATTGAATGGCACAGAAAAAGAATTTTTTTTAATTTTAGAAAAAGATTTTTTGAGTTAGTTTTACATTTACCTCCTGTGTTATTTTACTACTTTCATGGCAAATGGCTCAGTGTAGACAGAGTATAGCATCAGGGTGAATGGAAGAAACCTCAGAGCAGCTAACTTTAATACAACTAATATCTGAGTATCCACTTTGTCCCAGGCATGATGGGAGTACAGGGGACACTTCTGTTCACTGGAAAGCTCTGCTCAACTTCCCTGCTTGGCTTTATCTGTATATCACATAACTCTACATCCTGTTCCCCCATCCAAGACCCAGACACGGCAGACTAGACTAGCAGACAACAACAGGCTGAACAACCCACAGGCAGGGCTGGACCAACAGATTCTCCCTCCAGAACAAAAACTAACACACTGAAGCTGAGAGGTCGGCAGACTGACCACATGTGTGCTGGTGAGTAGGCAGAGAAAGGCTGTCCCGGGAGAGAAATGGGAACCTCCGACAGGTACATGGAAGGCAGTGACTGAGGCAACACGAGGGGAGAACTGCACGCACAGACAGACCGGGCAGAGGTGGATAAATAGAGGCAGAGACTACAGACAAAGACTGACAGCAACAGGGAGAGATGGAGAGAGATGACAGAGACTGACCAAGACAGGTGGCAGCAACAGTCGGACAACAGAGACCATCAGTGGCAGGCAGCGATTCACAGCGACGAGCAGGGAGGGAGATGGGAAGAGAAGAGAAGGTGGGAACGGAGGGGCATGGGGCAGGGGTGAGGGGCAAGCAGAGCCAACACAGAATGAGCCAGAACTGAAGAACCGGCAGCCCCAAGCTAGAGACACACAGCCACATCCAGAGAGAGAGTGAGGAGAGAGCTCAAGGCCCTCAGAGTTGGTACAGGAGAGAGAGACCAAGGGCCAGAGGGAGATGCAGAGGAGAAAATCAGAACATTCCAAGAGAAGGCACTTCTGGAGACAAGTGAGAGGCAGGCGTTGAGAAGCTGGGAGAGAGAATGGCAAAGTTAATTCCTGTATCAGGACCCAGGTAACAGGGGCCACGTTAGTGGCCCATGTCACAGATCTCAACCTAAGTCAGCCTGCAGTGCTAGAGACAGCTCACTGGAACACTGGCCACAGCTCTGCAACTCGGCTAGAACTGGCTCACCTGGCCCGAGAAAATAGGACCAGCCAGCCCTCAAAGTAAATCTCCAACCCGCCAGCCAAACATGCTCTGGGTCTGAGATGCCTCTCCTAAGGCTCTACAAAATTCACTCCTGGGCTTCCCTGGTGGCTCAGTGGTAAAGAATCCACCAGCCAGTGCAGGAGACTTGGGTTCCCTCCCTGATCTGGGAAGATCCCACATGCAAAGCAGCTAAACCTGTTTGCCACAACTATTGAGCCTGTGCTCTAGAGCATGAGAATTGCAACTGCTGAAGCCCACATGGGCCCTGGAGGGCTCAGCAACTAGAGAAGTCACCACGATGGGAAGCCTGCACACCACAAGCAGAAAGCAGCCCCTCTCGCCACAACTAGAGCAAAGCCTGCACAGCAACGAAGACCCAGTGTGTTAGTCGCTCAGTCACGTCCCACTCTCTGCGAATCCATGGACTGTAGCCCACCAGGCTCCTCTATCCAGGGGATTTTTCAGGCAAGAAGACCAGAGTTGCCATTCCCTTCTCCAGGTGAAGAGCCAGTACGGCCAATAAATAAAATTATTAAAAAGAAAAGAAAAGCCTCGCTCCTGCCCCAGATCCCTTGGAAAGCATATTCTTCCACCACAGGTGAGCCCTGCACTCCCACAGTCCATGGGTTATTTTCCCTTAGATAAAGGACATCAGAGTCATTACTAACTTGCTTTAGCTTCATCATTTGACAAGAGTAAAGGAGAAAAGCAGCACAGTGAATGAAGTCAGGCAGGAGCACAATCCCTGAATGACCTAGCCAGGTGGGAAAAGTATCAAGGGGATTTTAGCTGACAGAAGAATGACTAGAATTTAGAACCTCCTCCATCTTTAAAAGCTATCAGCTATCATTTCAAAGTGGCAGGTCAAGAACATGTATTTACTTCCTCATCCTTGAATGATGGCTGGAAAATTCAAAGGGATATTCCCACAACATCAAAGGGAAGGGTCACCAGTAGGCAAGAGCTAAGTTTCTGGAAGATGAAGGGTAAGTGGAGGATGAGATGCAGCAGAGGAAGCCATGATTTTAAAATTCCAGAGGGATGTGGACAAGGAAGGGGCCAATGAGACGCAGGACACTGAACTGTCAGCTACTATCTAAGGCAGGAATGGGATTTGAGCAAAAACTGGGAAACCAATAGAAAGTCAATAGAGAAAAAGTCCACTAACCCTCCGACACATACCCTCCATCCATACTCCCTGGAAGTCATGCCTCTACCTCTCAAGTAAAGAAACACACGGGGCTGACTCAGAAGCAGTAGTCTGCCAACTGCAACATCCATCAGAAGTGCCTGGAGAACTCAGTAACACAGAGATAACGAGGCCCCATCCCCTGAGTTTTTGATTCATTACACATAAGGCTGTTGTTATAATTGCTAAGTCGTGTCCAACTCCTTTGTGACTGCATGGACTGCAGCCCACTAGGCTCCACTGTCCATGGAATTCTCCCAACAAGAACACTGGAGTGGGTTGCCATTTCCTTTTCCAAGGGATCTTCCCAACCCAGGAATCAAACCCACGTGTCTTGCATTGGCAGGCAGATTCTTCACCACTGAGCCATCAGAAATAAGATTTGCCCCAAGAATTTGCATTCCCATCAAGTTCCTAGAGGTTCTACCACTAGAAATTAATGAAGGCAATTTTACTTAATCTCTTTTTTAATCCTCAGTTTCTGCAGTAGTAAAACAGAATAGTGAGAGTGCTCACAGAATAGTCTTAGTGAGATCAGAGGAGATGATACATGTGAAATCTTTGGCACACTGCCAGACACACATATGAGGAAGGTTTTTTAATTTGCCCCCGTCATGGTTATAACCAGTGATTATAATTGATGCTTTTAACAAGTATTTGCTTGCTTCCAATGTTTTTTGAATTCTGAGAATTTGAAAAGTGAAAAAAGATGGAAAAAGAACATGAAAATATCTTATCAAGCCTGTAGGTGACCAAGTTGTTGAGCTGAAAAGCAAGGACAGGTGCATGCTATCTTCACCAGGCAGAAACACAGGTATTTTTCGTTCTGTTGAAGAGAAGAACCTGAATTCATACCTTCTCACCACATTCATCGGGGAAGGCAATGGCACCCCACCCCAGTAGTCTTGCCTGGAAAATCCAATGGACAGAGTAGCCTGGTGGGCTGCAGTCCATGGGGTCGCTAACAGTCGGACAGACTGAGCGACTTCACTTTCACTTTTCTCTTTCATGCATTGGAGAAGGAAATGGCAACCCACTCCAGTATTCTTGCCTGGAGAATCCCAGGGATAGGGGAGCCTGGTGGGCTGCCGTCTATGGGGTCACACAGAGTCGGACACGACTGAAGTGACTTAGCAGCAGCAGCACCACATTCATGCCCATGACTGATACTGGTCTGGACAACAGGCTACTGAGAAGGTACTTGTCCAGAGAATGAGTAACAGGTTCTATGGTCAGAGTCCTGGCAGGTAAATAATGACACATTTAAGCATGTAATTAGAAGAGGGTTTAATCAAGGAACTATTAAGAAAAGCATGGGTCAGGTGGTAAACCAACTCTCTCGAGAAGAAAAAGCTCTGATTTATATCATTTCACAATTTCTGAGGGGTAAATATTCCCACATGGCAGAGTTCAAGCTACCAAGTTCCCTGAACTAGGAATACGGAAAAGATGAGTATAACCACATCTTGAGAGAGAGTATTGATACCAACCAGCTGGCACCTGCCCCAGCACACCATGGGGGAAAAACTCAGGGACAGTGCAGGACCCCCAGAGTTAGTAACTTTTGCAAATTGCAAGGTTTACCCAAACCCAAAGAGAGTGAGCTGCAGATGTAAACTTTACTCAAAGTAAAACAGGCTACAGTGATGACCTTGCAGGGAAGAAACTAGGAGAATAAAGACTACAATCTACCCCTCCTTCTCCCCCATCTCATGGTGGTATGAAGCCAGCCTGGAGTCAGGAAGCAAGGGAGCCTACAGACATAATCCACATAGGTCACCCTCCCAGGATGCAGAGCAGGTTGCAGAAGAAAAAAGACTGGCCCAGCAATAAAGAATCTGCTTGCCAATGCAGGAGATGTGACAGACGCAGGTATGATCCCTGGGCTGGGAAGATCCCCTGGAGCAAGAAATGGCAACCCACTCCAGTATTCTTGCCTGGAAAGTCCCGTGGACAGAGGAGCCTTTCGGCTACAGTCCTTGGGGTCGCAAAGAGTCAGACACGACTGAGCACAGCAGAAGATAAAGCAGTACACTGGCGCTTGTAGGTGCTCAAAGCACAACCTTAAAGATTGCAGCATAGGGTGCCACTCAATCCGGTCCCAATAATGCTGAGAGGAAACAAAAGTAAAGAAAATCAAAGCATAAAAATCCATGTAGAGGAAGTAAATATATTTTCTTAACCAGTTATAAAGCTCTAGTCTAAAATATGTGTTCCAAATTCACTCTTAATAGAAACTGAAGTTAAGCAGTAGATAAATATTGGTAAAATTTGCCCCAATAGTATCATCTTTCAGATGCTGACTTCAGCACTCTGAGAACGCTGGTGGCAGCTGCCTACATCACTGCTGTAAGGAAAGAAGGAAGTAACTAGAGGCCATCCTCTTCTTTATAAAAGTGCCTGAACTGCGGTGCTGGAGAAGACTCTTGAGAGTCCCTTGGACTGTAAGGAGATTGACTGATACTGGTCTGGACAACAGGCTACTGAGAAGGTACTTGTCCAGAGAATGAGTAACAGGTTCTATGGTCAGAGTCCTGGCAGGTAAATAATGACACATTTAAGCATGTAATTAGAAGAGGGTTTAATCAAGGAACTATTAAGAAAAGCATGGGTCAGGTGGTAAACCAACTCTCTCGAGAAGAAAAAGCTCTGATTTATATCATTTCACAATTTCTGAGGGGTAAATATTCCCACATGGCAGAGTTCAAGCTACCAAGTTCCCTGAACTAGGAATACGGAAAAGATGAGTATAACCACATCTTGAGAGAGAGTATTGATACCAACCAGCTGGCACCTGCCCCAGCACACCATGGGGGAAAAACTCAGGGACAGTGCAGGACCCCCAGAGTTAGTAACTTTTGCAAATTGCAAGGTTTACCCAAACCCAAAGAGAGTGAGCTGCAGATGTAAACTTTACTCAAAGTAAAACAGGCTACAGTGATGACCTTGCAGGGAAGAAACTAGGAGAATAAAGACTACAATCTACCCCTCCTTCTCCCCCATCTCATGGTGGTATGAAGCCAGCCTGGAGTCAGGAAGCAAGGGAGCCTACAGACATAATCCACATAGGTCACCCTCCCAGGATGCAGAGCAGGTTGCAGAAGAAAAAAGACTGGCCCAGCAATAAAGAATCTGCTTGCCAATGCAGGAGATGTGACAGACGCAGGTATGATCCCTGGGCTGGGAAGATCCCCTGGAGCAAGAAATGGCAACCCACTCCAGTATTCTTGCCTGGAAAGTCCCGTGGACAGAGGAGCCTTTCGGCTACAGTCCTTGGGGTCGCAAAGAGTCAGACACGACTGAGCACAGCAGAAGATAAAGCAGTACACTGGCGCTTGTAGGTGCTCAAAGCACAACCTTAAAGATTGCAGCATAGGGTGCCACTCAATCCGGTCCCAATAATGCTGAGAGGAAACAAAAGTAAAGAAAATCAAAGCATAAAAATCCATGTAGAGGAAGTAAATATATTTTCTTAACCAGTTATAAAGCTCTAGTCTAAAATATGTGTTCCAAATTCACTCTTAATAGAAACTGAAGTTAAGCAGTAGATAAATATTGGTAAAATTTGCCCCAATAGTATCATCTTTCAGATGCTGACTTCAGCACTCTGAGAACGCTGGTGGCAGCTGCCTACATCACTGCTGTAAGGAAAGAAGGAAGTAACTAGAGGCCATCCTCTTCTTTATAAAAGTGCCTGAACTGCGGTGCTGGAGAAGACTCTTGAGAGTCCCTTGGACTGTAAGGAGATCCAGCCAGTCCCTCCTAAAGGAGATCAGTCCTGACTATTCATCGGAAGGACTGATGTTGAAGCTGAAGCTCCAATACTTTTGGCTACCTGATTCAAGGAACTGACTCATTGGAAAAGACCCTGATGCCGTGAAAGATCGAAGGCAGGAGGAGAATGGGATGACAGAGGATGGGATGGTTTGATCATTGACTCAAATAGACATGAGTTTGAGCAAGCTCCATGAGTTAGTGAAGAACAGGGAAGCCTGGTGTGCTTGGGGTCCATGGGGTAGGACACGACTGAGGAACTGAACTGAACTGATGTCACCAAAGACCCTTTAAAAAGCTGTGAGGGAGTTCATGTACATCCATGGCGGATTCATATCAATGTATGCCAAAACCAACACAGTACTGTAAAGTAAAATAAAGTAAAAATAAAAATTTTTTTAAAAAAGCTATGAGGAATGGGAGCCTTGAGGCACTTTCATTTAATAATTAACATTAATAATTACAAGATTAACTCAATTTCAGAACATCAGTTTTATGCAACATAAGACTAATAGAAAGAGCTGTCATTTTAATTGATAGAATGAACAATCTTAGGATGAGTAAGCAGATTCTGACTAGTAGCATAATTCTCTAATGCCTAATCAAAAGAGCTGTTTAAGTAGTTTTTTTTTCCTCAGCAACACACAGGACTATTAGAATAGAGACCATGAGAACTGAGGGAGACGCCAAAGTTGGCCAGACTGCAATCTGTTCAGCAAGGCTGTACTTGCACAGAGAGCAACCGGGGCATCAGACAAATCCCAACAGCTAAGATAGGCTGGAACCGTACAGCAGCGGGTGAGCAACCCAAGACCATGTGCCAAAGAAGACAGGGCAATGGGACATCCCAGAGGAGGGAGAGGCTATTAAGAAAACTTCCACCACACCAAAACAAAGCTTCATACATCCTGCAGTTGTCCCCTTTAAATTGACGTAAGGGACCTGATCATCCCATATCCAATCTCACAAAAAAAGAATGAGCTATAAAATCTAAGAATAAGTTTGGGTGAGATGTTTATAATGGAAAAAATGTGTGGTAAGTACTGAGTCGGCAGAGCATCTTTTAAATCTTTGCTGAGGTTTGCAATGCATGTTGGTCTTCATCCCTCTGCAATGAGCCCCAGAGTCACAAACATCACACTCATTTTGGGAGTCCCAGGCTCAATCACAGCATCACGCACAAAGGAGGTCCACCATGTCTATGAAACTGAGCTGGAGGCTAGTCCTAGCTTTTCAGTTTGTCTTTGATTTTTGATTCCTCCATGATATCACTGCCCCCACTGCAGTCACTTTATTTCTTTCACTAAAATAAACATGTCATTTACCTCCTAGTCCCTTCTCACTTCCAGCCTGAATTCTTACACATGTCCCCAGAGTTTCTCCATTTAAGAAAAAGAGTCTCTCACACACACACTTGCATGTGTCCTTTGCACACAATTCTAACTGTGTGAGTCTTTCATATCATTTACCATCACAGTGCGGGAGTTCACACTATAGGAATATTTAAACACAGAGTAGAAAGTGAGAGCTGGACAATAAAAAGAAGGCTGAGTGCTGAAGAATTGATGCTTTTGAACTGTGGTATTAGAGAAGACTCTTGAGAGTCCCTTGGATAGCAAGGAAATCAACCCTGAATATTCACTGGAAGGACTGACACTGAAGCTGAAACTCCGATACTTTGGCCACCTGATGCGAAGAACTAACTCATTGGAAAAGGCTCTGATGCTGGGAAAGATTGAAGGCAGGAGGTGAAGGGGATGACAAAGGATGAGATGGTTGGATGGCATCACTGACTCAACGGACATGAGTTTAAGCAAGCTTCAAGAGATAGTGAGGGACAGGGAGGCCTGGCGTGCTGCAGTCCATGGGGTCACAACGAGTCAGACATGACTGAGCGACTGAACAAGAAGAAGACAGTGAAGCCTCCCAAAGGACAAGGGCAAGTTTTGTTTTCATTTCATTTTGATCACGTGCTCACTATTAACATGACCCTGAGTGGCCCTGCTTTATTGGTTACTAGATTGTTTGGGTAGTGCCATTATTAAAGGAGAAAATAGCGTGTGTCGACAAGGCTGTGCTGTGGAGTGCTGAAAACTTTCATACACTGCTGAAGGGAGTGAAAAATGATACAAGCCCTTTGGAAAATTGTTTGGCAGCATCTGCGACAGTTAAACACAGGCATCCTATGTACACACTCAATATATGCCCAAAAGACATGAAAAATATTTGTAGCAGCATTAACAGCAAAAATCTGCAAACAACTCACATGTGGTTGGAGGAGGTCAGTGAGAGGACATAACCACTCGCTCACCACTGAGCTGGACCCAAACAATCAGAGGCTCCTCACCCCTCCCCTGTCTTTGGGATGTACATTCCGCCTACTGCTCCCACAGAAGGAGCCATCCCAAGGAGAGAGGAGGGTGTTGTTGAGACCATCTAGACAAGTGGTCCCCAACCTTTTCGGCACCAGGGACTGATTTTGTAGAAGACAATTTTTCTATGGATGGAGGGGGGATAGTTTCAGGATGATTTAAGTGTATTACATTTATTGTGCACTTTATTTCAATTATTACTACATCAGCTCCACCTCAGATCATCAAGGATCAGATTCCAGAGGTTCGGGATCCCTGATCTGAGTGAATATGTGACTGAATCCAATAAAGGCCTCTTTTTAAGGTTTTGGCAGGCGGTTGTAGAGATCTACTCACATTGCAGTGCCCAAGACAAACCCAATGAGTTCCCTCACTTATTAAAGCTGCTGCCTACCAGTTAAGAGTGGGCTGCCTCTTTCTTCCATCTCTCCTTGCCCTCCCTATAAGGGGGCCAGTTTGCAAAACAACACGTATTCATCAAAGTAGAATGGATAAATACAACGCATACTGTGGTCATTCCATAAAGTACTACATAGCAGTGAAAAATGAACCATGGAAGCACATGCAACAGCAGCACGGAGGAATCATCAGCTGATGGAGGATCCATGCTGTGCGTCCCATGCATATAAAGCTCAAAAACAGACCACGTGAACTACAGTGTTCAGGAATGCAAAACAAGTGAAACTATGGGGCAGAATATGAAGAAATCATGGTCACCATGAACTCAGGAGATATCTCCCCTTGGGAAGTAATGAAGATGGGAACAGGAAGGTCCCAGGAGTCCTGGAGTGCTGGCAAGATCTCACTAAGGTGGTGACAGAACATTATACAAATGTATTAATCTACACAAAGTGATTTCATGTACATTTTTATTATTTTAAAACAAACAAAAAGTTTAAAAAAAAAAAAAAAACAAGGAAGAGGGGAACTTCCCTGGTAGTACAGTGGATGAGAATTTGCCTGCCAATGCAGGGGACACAGGTTCAATCCCTTGTCCAGGAAGATTCCACGTGCCACAGAGCAACTAAATCCTGTGAGCTGCAACCAGTGAGCCCGCGTACATAAAGCCCACGCTCCACAGCAAGAGAAGCCGCTGTAACGAGAAGGCCACACTGCAGCTAGAGAGTAGCCCCCGCTTGCTGCAACCGAGAAGGCCCACGTGCGACCAAGACCTGGTGCAACCAAAACCAAACAAACAAAACTTTTAACAAAAGAGGGGGGAGAGGAATGAAGACAAGAAAACTGCTAGTAAACTACTCCCCAAACAGTTTTCAGGTGGGAAAAGGAGTGGGCTAGGTCTGTTTAGTTCTACAGGGCAGACTTGGAATGAATGGTAATTTTGGTAAGACCGGACAATAACAAGAAAGGAGGAGAGGAAGGAGGGAAGGGAGGGGAAGAAACCAGGCCACAGTTACAGTTGCTTAAGACAACATTCTAGTAAGAAAGTAAATGTCCCATCTTGAAGCTCTCCAAGCATAGGTTGCAGAACCACTGGAAGGAATGCTCTGGAGAAGATTCAAATACTGGAAAAGGAATAGCAACGTGTGTCCCTTCAAATTTCAGATTCTCGCTAGGTATAGGTGTGGCCACTTAGAGGAAAAACATCACCAACCTTAGCAAAGATCCTGAGTGTATAACACAGACACTCACGTTATGAAAGGGCTTCTTTGAATAAATAACTAAAGTATATTTTAAACGTTTCTTTCCAAGCCATTAACTATCTAACCAAAAATAAAGAGGCAGGGAAGAAACAGGGAGCTTCAAGGTAATGCTGAAGAAACCACTGCCAAATGGAGTCCAATCAGCAGCGAAGAGTTAGTGTTGGAAAGAACGAAGCCAAAGAGTCCATTTATCACAATGTTCCTCAAAGGCATCTGTTCTTTTATGATAGATTATTAAAATATATGGATTTCATAAAAGTCAGGGAGTTTGGAAAACTTGTTGCCTTACATTAAGTCAGAGGCTCCGTCCGCTCAATCTCCCAGCTGCTGTCAGCCAATAGATTAAACCTGTGAGCCTTTCAGAGAAAGCGAACTGAACCAAGGTTGAGGATTATCTTCGAACTTATTACAAGGGGAAAAAAAAAACAACAATTCTGTTGAACTGGTAATAATTCAGATTACCACCTACTCCACATTCAGAGCAATAAGGGACTTGAACCAGTCTTCTGTTTCATAAGTATTCCCATGGCTCAACACTTTCTGAGGAGACATATTACCCACGGTTCTCATCCTATTTGCTAAGTACCTACATCAACAACCTGAACCAACTTGATGCCGTACAAAAACACAGCTGATTTAGCAATCTGTAAATTACACATGTACATAAATCTGTACCAAATGTGTCGCGTTCCACGCCCGCTAACATGCATGGGTTCTTAACTGGCACCTACAGCTGTTTGATATGGGCTTACGAACACTAAAACCTATGTTCTGCCCAGAGTGGGACCATTTAGGGTAATATTTTTGTAGTTTCCTGGCACTGAGATCTGACAGTCTCCCTAAGACAGATCTATTTGCTTCGGCGAGCATTCTGACAGTAAGTGCTACAGGTTTAAGCAACCACCAAAAAATATTCTGGAACAACACTTTTCAAGCATGAATATCAAGAGAAACAGGCTGGCTTTGCCCAAGTGGCCACGAAGTCAGTAGAAGGATCTGAAATGATGATAATCAAAATCAAATCCAATCCGGGGTGCTAATTATGCCCTCTGACTACTTACAGCTAAGCAAAAAAAAAAAAAAAAACCCAGGTAATTTCTTTCAAATGGTTTCAGGATATATAGAAGAAAATTAAGTAGATTTAAGTCCACTAAGACCAGGAATCTTTTAAACTTTTTTAGAAATAAAATGTCAGATCTAAATAAGAGTTGTAGCCAGGAAACCGGGGAAGGCAATGGCACCCCACCCCAGTGCTCTTGCCTGGAAAATCCAATGGACGCGGTAGCCTGGTGGGCTGCAGTCCATGGGGTTGCTAACAGTCGGACAGACTGAGCGACTTCACTTTCACTTTTCTCTTTCATGCATTGGAGAAGGAAATGGCAACCCACTCCAGTGTTCTTGCCTGGAGAATCCCAGGGATAGGGGAGCCTGGTGGGCTGCCGTCTATGGGGTAGACACAGAGTCGGACACAACTGAAGTGACTTAGCAGCAGCAGCAGCAGCCAGGAAACACTGTGGAATTAGAGCAGGGTCCTTGGACCCAGACTCACTAGAATGTAAATTACTAAAAGTAAAGAGGATCTCCTGCTTTCTACTATAACCCCAGCATTCAATAAATATGCTCAATAAATCTTTGTTGAATGAACAAACCAGTAACAACTGTTGACTAGTCCCTGAGCTGCCTCTTTCTAACTAAATGTAGGTAAATGGCTTAACCTGTAGATTCTTAATCCCTGAATTTCTAAAATGGAGACACTGCACCTCCTTTGCTGGTTTATGAGAATCAAAGGTGATGTTCCATGGAAACTGACTTAATACTTTACAAAAGGCACACAGACAAGTGC
Organism: Oreotragus oreotragus; assembly: GCA_006410675.1. NCBI lineage: Eukaryota > Metazoa > Chordata > Mammalia > Artiodactyla > Bovidae > Oreotragus > Oreotragus oreotragus. The sequence continues at coordinate 474,202 of SJYX01017092.1, forward strand.
TGTTACCCCACCTGTGACTCCAACTAAACCACTGACAAAGGTGAAAATACTGCCCTTCCTTGAAACAGAATTACCTTGTCCTTTACCCTATGATTCTGCTTGGATGTGGCAGCATGGCTGTTAGCCAAAATAGATGCTATTCTTGTTGTTGTAACATTTTATTTAATCTCCACTTGGAAATTGTGCTTCTCTAGAGAAAATAATGGTAATACAAGGAAGGTCATTTCAAGGTATAGCATAAGAAGCATGACACTAGGGTCAAAGGGCTTAGGGATTCATCGGTTCTGCCCTTAAATCTTTGAGAAAATTCACTTGCTTTCATTTCTTCATTTATACCGTGTTAGGGAAGGAGAGGTAGACGACAAAGCATCTAAGGCCTGTCTCAGTTCTATGATTTTCCAGATACCAGATATTCAAATGCCCCAGAACAAAGCCAGTTCTATTATCCATTAGCACATAATGAGAGATTTTTTAAAGGATGATGAAAACAGTTCTACAAGCTAAGTCACAATGGCTGGAGAAACAACGATGCTATAAGAAAGACGAAGGATTCTTTCTAGAGCTGCCTCAGGCACTGTCTGCCTGCCACTTCCAATAAGTCACTTAACATTCCTGGGACTCAGTGTTTTGATCTGTAAAAGAGGAACAATAACACTGCATAGGACCACTGGGAGAAAATACCTAAAAAATGATCAAAAAGCACTGCTATTTTAAGGTAAATGCTATTTAAACACTTTCATGCCCCCACTCCCAAAACGGCTGGTGGATTCTAGAAGGAGACAATCAATATTTTTAAATAGATTGTTNATGGGGGAGCCTGGTGGGCTGCCGTCTATGGGGTCACACAGAGTCGGACACGACTGAAGTGACTTAGCAGCAGCAGCAGCAGCCAGGAAACACTGTGGAATTAGAGCAGGGTCCTTGGACCCAGACTCACTAGAATGTAAATTACTAAAAGTAAAGAGGATCTCCTGCTTTCTACTATAACCCCAGCATTCAATAAATATGCTCAATAAATCTTTGTTGAATGAACAAACCAGTAACAACTGTTGACTAGTCCCTGAGCTGCCTCTTTCTAACTAAATGTAGGTAAATGGCTTAACCTGTAGATTCTTAATCCCTGAATTTCTAAAATGGAGACACTGCACCTCCTTTGCTGGTTTATGAGAATCAAAGGTGATGTTCCATGGAAACTGACTTAAAACTTTACAAAAGGCACACAGACAAGTGCTGTTACCCCACCTGTGACTCCAACTAAACCACTGACAAAGGTGAAAATACTGCCCTTCCTTGAAACAGAATTACCTTGTCCTTTACCCTATGATTCTGCTTGGATGTGGCAGCATGGCTGTTAGCCAAAATAGATGCTATTCTTGTTGTTGTAACATTTTATTTAATCTCCACTTGGAAATTGTGCTTCTCTAGAGAAAATAATGGTAATACAAGGAAGGTCATTTCAAGGTATAGTATAAGAAGCATGACACTAGGGTCAAAGGGCTTAGGGATTCATCAGTTCTGCCCTTAAATCTTTGAGAAAATTCACTTGCTTTCATTTCTTCATTTATACCGTGTTAGGGAAGGAGAGGTAGACGACAAAGCATCTAAGGCCTGTCTCAGTTCTATGATTTTCCAGATACCAGATATTCAAATGCCCCAGAACAAAGCCAGTTCTATTATCCATTAGCACATAATGAGAGATTTTTTAAAGGATGATGAAAACAGTTCTACAAGCTAAGTCACAATGGCTGGAGAAACAACGATGCTATAAGAAAGACGAAGGATTCTTTCTAGAGCTGCCTCAGGCACTGTCTGCCTGCCACTTCCAATAAGTCACTTAACATTCCTGGGACTCAGTGTTTTGATCTGTAAAAGAGGAACAATAACACTGCATAGGACCACTGGGAGAAAATACCTAAAAAATGATCAAAAAGCACTGCTATTTTAAGGTAAATGCTATTTAAACACTTTCATGCCCCCACCCTCAAAACGGCTGGTGGATTCTAGAAGGAGACAATCAATATTTTTAAATAGATTGTTTCCATCACAGTAAAACAACATGATGCTGGTAGATACTGTGATACTTCCAGGAGTCCAGATTGTTTTTCCTATTTGGGCTCAGGAAATATGAAGACAGGGGTCACTAAAAACTGAAATCTCACAACCTTGAAACAGTAGATCATTCTAAATGCTCATCGGTCTCTCCTCCCAGGATGTTTTGGTTTTGTTGTTGATGTTGTTTTCGTTGGTTGGTTAATTGAAGTCAAGCTGCTGGAATCGGAGCTGAAATTAAAGTACCAGTGCTAACAGTGCTGCCTGCTGCCTATTCTATTAACACTCCTGTCTGCCTACAGAGGGGAGGAAGCTCCAGGATCAACTCAATCAGAAAGTATCCTGCCTTCTCAGTTCCAGGAGTTTTTGTAATTGTGTCAGCTCCAGAACTCGTATCTTTTTTTGTCATTTTACTGTGGTTATTAGCTCCATGATTCTTCATTTCCTCCTATAAGCCTAAGGAACCTTGTGATTGTCACTTTTAAGATTCTCTTACCACTCTCTTCACTCAAAAACATGATAAGGTATACATTAGATATAGTTTTCCCTCATATTTAAAGGGCACTACCTCTTCACCAAAAAAATGCAGTTGTCATTGATTCTTATGAGAAAGTTGATGTCACTGTCAATTGGATCCTCAAATAGCACGACTCCGTTGATAACCCACAACAGGCCAATAACAACAGCAATCACAGCAAATTAACTCCTAAACAGCGATTTTACTTAAAGAGGCATGATCACCTGCAGCTTTTTCACTGCAGAAGAGTTCATTGTGGCTGTTCACATAGTAATTAGCATTCCCCTCTCTCCTCAGGTAATGGCTGGGACTCTGTCGAAAGCTACCTTAGTTTGAGGAAGCCCTTAAAATGAAAAGGGCTTCCCTTGTGGCTCAACTGGTAAAGAATCCGCCCGCAATGCGGGAGACCTGGGTTCAATCCCTGGGTTGGGAAGATCCTCTGGAGAAGGGAAAGGCTACCCACTCCAGTATTCTGGCCTGGAGAACTCCATAGACTCTATAGACAACTGGATAGCAAAGAGTCAGACAGGACTAAGCAACTTTCACTTTGAAAGGAAAAGTGATTGACCAGAAATTCTTCAAGAGGCATATTTGTAAAAAGTGCCTGAATAATACATGATGATTTGCTATTCCAGTTGATGTTATTAGAAGATAAATTTAAATCTGTTTTTAATTATAAAGAGTATTTTCTAGTAGCAAAAGTCACTTTCATGCCCTTCCCCTGAATCCTAAACTAAATTCTAATAGAAGTGCAGAGTTTTAACACAATTTCCTGCAGGCTCGGCAACGGTGATATTTACACATTTTAAAAACCCATTTCCTGAGTTGGCTCTTCACCTCCCCCCAACAGAATGTCATTTGTCTCTGGAAGAAGAGGGGACCAGGAGCCAGTATAGAACGTCTCTAGGCGTGTCCTCTGTCATTTTAGCCTGTTTGATGAACGGCTGTGCACTGCATCTTCCAACTGCTGAGCTCTCCCAACTGCCCTGTAAGCTCTTTACCCTGGAAGCTCTGCTGTGAGTAACGGCGTTTGAAATGATTGCATTCTATCCCTGCCCCTAGGACTTCCCCCCACCTCATGCCATCTTAATGCCACTGGGAAAGAGAGGGGCTGGAGCTCTGGTTTATCGAGCAGTGGATACATTTACAGTTTGCGTGAGTTTGAGAATGTACAGGGGATCAAGAGTTATAAAACGCTGCTGTGGTTTGGAAGAGAGAAATGATGACAGGTTTGTACCTGCGCCCCTCCACTTTGCACTCGAGTTCAGGAAACTCTGCCCTTCATGAGCCTTAACTTCGAAGGGTGTGGGTGGGTGAGGAGGTGGAATCCGGCAGCCTGCAGCACGTCCCTAGGTTCCCGCATCCCTACCCCTCGGACTTTTCAGCTGCCTGGGTGGGAGGTGGAAGCAGCCGCATCCTCCCATCCCTGGGGACCGGGACTCGGAGGTGCCGGTCTCTCCTGGGGCTCCCTCTCCGGGGTGAGGCGGCGCCGTGGGCAGTGGCCAGAGAACCCGGAGAGCCTTAACGGAGGGGCGAGCAGTCCCGACGGGGAAGGCGCTGCCGTTCCTGCCGCGACCAGCTTCCCATCACTTTTCCCGGGACTTTGCTCATCAGCTGTCACACTCCCTGGAGAGGAGACTGAGAAGGCGCGCGAAAGGCGCCCAAAAGCGACCCCAGGAGAGCTCTCCTCTTGGGATGGGGACCCATTAGACCCTACCCCACTCTACCCTCCCTTCCCAGCCCCCGGGAGTCAGCCCCATGCCGCGGCTCCCAGCAGAGCCCCAGGGTTCTGCTGCATCTGCTGGTGCCGAGCGGCGGGAGGCGTCTGCAATAAAAGCACGGATAAAAATCCGGGGTGTCAAATCCGAATGCACCTCTTACCATTGGACCGCCGGACAATATTCTCCAGAAACGTGTTTTGCGGGGCCACCAGTCCCTTCCTGCCCCCAGCCATGGTCATCCTCCCGGCAGCTCGGGGTCTGGGGGGCGTCCCGGCACGGCGACTCACGGCAGCAGCGAGCTGGGCGCGGGGCCCGCGAGCGGTCCCGGCTGGAGGCGCCCCATGCGCTCCACGGGGACCCGGGCGGGCAGGGGCGGTGGCGGCTCCCTCCGGCCGCCACCCTCGCGCCCTCTTCGCGCCTCCCTCCCCGCGGCCCGCCTCGCTGTGCACTCGCGCGGGGCTCGCCGCGCCGCAGCCGCCTCCGGGTGGGCGGGGGGGAGCCGCGGCAACCGGGCCCGCGGCGCCCCCNCGGTGGCGGCTCCCTCCGGCCGCCACCCTCGCGCCCTCTTCGCGCCTCCCTCCCCGCGGCCCGCCTCGCTGTGCACTCGCGCGGGGCTCGCCGCGCCGCAGCCGCCTCCGGGTGGGCGGGGGGGGAGCCGCGGCAACCGGGCCCGCGGCGCCCCCTACCGGGCGCGTATGCCCCGTCGGAACTGCGGGAGACCGAGCGGGGCGCTCCCGCAGCGGCTGGGAAGCCGAGCGCCGCGGCGGGCCAAGGCTGCACCGGCAGCGCCGCGCTCTGGCCGCAGCCGGGAAACGTGCTCAGGGCGCGCCTTGGGTTGGGTGGCGAGGGGGGCGTTGGAGCTGCTGTCTCTCGGCGGGTTCACTCCCAACGAGGTCGCAGGGAGTTTTGGAGGAACGTGACACTGCACCTCTCCTCCCTTGCTCCGTTCCAGGCCGGAACCCTTGGGACCTCTGAAACTCTTGAAACCCCTTCCTGCTGGCCCCTTAGGGTCTCTTAGCCTCATTTGTGAAAGTTACCCCACCTGCATTCTGAAGCCAGTGTTTGACTATTAATTAATGAAGTACTTCACTTCACTTCACTAAGGGCTCAGGCTTGCAGAGTGACTAACTGGTTGGACTCCAGAAGAGCTGTCTTGGGTTGCTTTTAAAGGTAACCTAAAGTCAAAAACGGAAAAGTGAAGTCAAGTCGCATCCGACTCTTTGCGACCCCACGGACCAGGCTCCTCTGTCCGTGGGATTTCCCAGGCAATATTGGAGTGGATTGCCATTTCCTTCTTCAGGGGATCTTCCCAACCCAAGGGTCGAACCTGGGTCTCCCGCATTGTAGACAGACGATTTACCGTCTGAGCCACCAGGGAATTTCCAACGGAGAAGGAAATGGCAACCCACTCCAGTGTTCTTGCCTGGAGAATCCCAGGGACAGGGGAGCCTGGTGGGACACGACTGAAGCGACTTAGCAACAGCAGCAGCAAAGTCAAAAACGCACGCTCCAGACATTTGACAAGTTTGCGGGCTGACTGTCTCCATTTCCACTCTTACCCAGTGAATATTTTAGCAAAGACCAAGAAAATATATGTATATATACAGAAAGGTTTTGTTTGTTAGCAGAATCACAACCTGTTATGATCAGTGTGTAAGATTAGGAAACAAACAAGCTGTCTGACAAACATCCAAACAGGCGGGATGGGGCTTGTTCCCGAGGGCAAATGCTTGGAGGTTGGGGTTGGGGTGGGCAGCTTCCCCAGGCATTTGACATCAATTAAAATTCACAGAGGACTTCCCAGCTGGCGCTAGTAGTAAACAACCCGCCTGCCATGCAGGAGACACGAGTTTGATCCCCTGGCCAGGGAGATCCCCTGGAAGAGGGCACGGCAACCCACTCCGGTATTCTTGCCTGGAGAATCCTATGGACAGACGAGCCTGGTGGGCTACAGTCCATGGGGTCGCAAAGAGTCGAACACTATTAAGTGACTTAGCACACAAAAACGCAAAAACTGCAGCCTTGACAGGGACACTGCTATATTTAAAATGGATAACCCACAAGGACCTACTGTACAGCACAGAGAACTCTGATGGATGTTATCTGGTGCACCAAATGGGAGAGGAATTTGGAGGAGAATGGATACATGTATATGTATGGCTGAGGCCCTTAGCTGTCCACCTGGAACCATCACAACATTGTTAATTAGGCACACTCCAATACAAAATTAAAAGTTCAATTAAAAAAATTAATTTTTGAAAAGCGCAGCCTTGACTTGATGGATGGGCCACCCTGTTCAGGATGCCGTGTTGATCTTCACACCTGCCTCCTGGTATAAGAAGAATTACATCAACTCAAGATTTCTGGACAGGAGCTCAGACTGTTTCAGATTTTTGCCTGCACACGGGCTTTATCTGTTTTTCACTGTGTGTCCCCAGAGGGTGTATGGCCAGAGACTAAAGAGCTGCCTCACAGAAAGAATGAGTCGATCGTCTCCTAGTCAGGTCCGTGCTGGACAAGCAACAGTGATACAAGAATGTAAGGGGAGAAAAACTGACTGTGCAACCTCGGCTGTGCAGGGTAACCATCCTGACGCACCCTAACATTCTGTAGGTACCATCTCGGTTTATTCATCTCTCAGAGGAACTAATTCTGGCCCAGCAATCTCTCAGAGATGGCTTGAAGGTCAAACGTGATTGTTTAGGGGAGCGCCCCCTAAATTGTAGAGTCGTATACCACGGTCAGACGTCATCGTTGGGGTGACCAAATAAATCGGGCCGTTACAGACACCACCCTGCGTCTCACCTTGTGGAGACACAAAGTGAATGGATGGGAGCTTTTTGCAGAGTTAGGGAAGGCTTGCTTGGGCTTTGAAACCAGTAACGATATACTTCTTCCACAAGGTAACATTCTACCAGGCACATCCGTCACCCAGCTCAGAGCAGTGATTTCTTAAACCCTAGCTCCGTCTAGTGGTTCTTTGCTCTATTACAAATGAAATAACAAGCAGTGTGGATGAGAACTTGGAGATGTATTGATGCTGAGTTGGTTCGGAGGTGTCTGCCTACTTCATTTGAATCAATTCATTTGAATAAGGCTCTTAAGGTTATGTAATCTACTGCAGGCCCAAGGGGAGATTTTTCATGATGATATTAAATCTGTCAAGCAACCTCATAATCCTGCTTGTGAAAGGAAGATAAAAGAATGAGTGGGACAGGGGAGCTATCAGAGAGAGTTAATAAAATTTCTCAGATTTTAATGAGCTCTCGTGTTCCAGGGCTCGGGTATAAAGGAAACAGATGATGTTCATTTAAGGTGAGGGATGTTAAAGCCATGGCAGGCTACCTGATAAGAAAAAGGGGCAAAGAGATATCTTCCATTTTTAATTGCAAATGTACTACTACTACTGTGGTTCTCGGCACGCACTGTGTGTGTGTGTGTTGGCACCAATTTGAATACTGTCATTTTTAGTGGCACCCTTGAGAGATTAAAAGACCTAAAACATCACTTAAACAGTCAGAAATCTAACCATTATCTCTACTCAGCGTGAGGATCTCATGGTATCTACAGAAAAAACACATCCTCTGTCCTGCATTCCCGTGGCCGACCCTCAACACTGCCTGACTGTAGGAATAAAGCTGTGCTCTGCCTTGCCCAGGTTCTCTTTGCTATCCACAGGCCTAGGTTGCATGTGTTCAGGAAACACACCCTCTTTGCTGGGACTGGCTAGATAGTACAGTATATTATCCTCCTTGCCTCTTACTTCCCACCTTTTGTTCCCTACTCTATATTCACTTCTAGGAGCTGCTCAGCTTCAAGTTCTGTCTGAGATCTAGCACTGTAATGTAGGAAATTCAGCTAGAACAAACTTTAATCTTACAAATTTGTCAACATTGCTAACACCTTTGTAAAAGAGTCACAGTACAGCAGTGTACCTCTGTATTTTTATATAACAGGCAAAGCCACTTTTCATTCAAAGGAACAACTTTAAATAACTGGGACCAGAGTTCCAATTAGACTGCCTCTGTCCCTCTCTGCAGGAAGTGGGCTACCTCTGTCTAGAACGTCTACCAAGAACAATACAGAGTCTGAAATGAAAACTTCTAAAATTTTATGCCACTGTCTCTAACCAGCGTCTCAGTGGTCTTCCTTTCCTATGCCCTCAGTATTGTGGTTACCCCTGGATTATAACACGTGGTTTGTCTGTATCATACAATAGATGGTGAACTGAAACACAGATGAACTTCACCAATCTTTGTTTCATATATATAATTAAGCCATGGTATAATTGGTGAGTTCACAGCGACGGAGGCGCTACAGAGAGAGCATGGAAATAGAGCTCTACTGAATGGCCCGGAAAAGAGTTCGGGAGAGGACAGAAAAATCTCAAAGCCCAACAAAAAATATCTATCAAATGAAGAGGAAGACAGTACCACACAGCAGGGATGGGATGGAGGGGAAGATCGCATCATGCAAAGACAAGAAGTACATTTTTTCCTTGCAATAAGACCATGAAGTATAGGAACAGATTTCAAAAGCCAAGAACCTCTCAAACATAGGAGAGTCACCCATGAGCCCTGAAAGTTCTCAGAGGAAGAATGGGCAAACAAGGGCGGTTCCGCTTCAGAAAAGAATAAGCATCAGTAGGAGAAACTGAACCCAGAAGAGACTTCACCTACCTGGCCACCATGAGTGAAATATCTGAAAGAGGGGGAATATGCAGCATGCATAAGAGATTTCAGCTTCTATGACCCAGTGACTGATTTATTATATGTAATTTCTGTTCGCAAAACATATTTTCTAATAGATGTACAGGAAATGTGTTGGGGAAGCCATATCCATTGGAAAGACCTGTTCTGTATTATGGGACTTTCCAGGTGGCTCAGTGGTAAAGAATCCTCCTGCCCATGCAGGAGACACAGGAGATGTGGGTCAGGAAAATCCCCTGGAGGAGTAAATGGAGGAGTAAACCCACTCCAGTATTCTTGCCTGGAAAATTCCATGGACAGAGGAGCCTGGTGGGCTACAGTCCACGCGTCACAAAGAGTTGGACTCGACTGAGCACATACACAGGCATTTTCTGTATTATGGACACCTACCTCCACCAAGTGCTGGGAAAAAGAAGAAAGTCTGCCCCCATAAGAATTGTAGCCTATGAATCTAATTGACTGGAGGGTGTCACCTGATTGATGTAGGTGCTACGCTCAACTGTGGCTAACCCAATAGGCATTTTTAAACATTTGCAGAACTGGGTTATATCCTTCTAAATGCCCAAAGCCTATTATCCTTCTTTCTCATTTCCTCCTATCAAAAGAGAACAAGATCTTTTATCACATTCCTCTCATGGAAAATAATGAAAAGCATTTACAACCGTCTCATTTTATTATGCAAACATTCGCTCAGAGTCTAGCATACACCAGATGCTGGAATAGGTTCTAAGGATGAAAAGAGGGGTTATGATTGGCATCTGCCCCCATGAAGCTCAGGAATCAGTGAGTACTTAGCTTCTTTATGATCTCTCTCCTTTTCAGCTACTTTCCTCTCTCAGATGTGTCCTCCAAACCCTGCTGTCTTTGCCCACAAACTACATTTCAGCTTGATCTGTGCACTGAAGACTTTCCTGACTTCTCTTCATTGAGACTTGCCTCTCCCCACAGGTCTTGGAGTCCCACAGATCACACTCCTTTAGAAGATATTCATCTGCCATGGCCCCTGCTCCTAGAACCCAGAAGTGAAGTGGGAATTCATCAAGAGTAGGCAGCTGGACGCACAGCGCAGAGCCCAAGAGAAACATCTAGGTAGAGCCGGAGATTGAAAATCACTAGCTTGTAGCCTTCAAAAGAGAATGAGAAGGAGCAGCCTAGAAAGTAGGGGGAACTGGGATAAGCCATTTGAGAGAAGTCTTTAAATGGGAAGCGTAATGAACACCATCATATGCATATGTATGTGCGGACTAAGTTGCTTCAGTCGTGCCTGGCTCTTTGAAACCCTATGGACTGTAGCTCACCAGGCTCTTCCATCCATGGAATTCTCCAGGCAAGAATATTGGGTTGCCATTCCCTTCTCCAGGGGATCTTCCTGACCCAGGGATCAAACTCATGTCTCCTGAGGCTCCTGCATTGCAGGCAGATTCTTTATCGCTAAGCCACCAGGGAAGCCCAGATTTATTTATTTATTCTTGGCCATGTCGTGTGACATGTGGGATCTTAGTTCCCCAACCAGGGATTGAACTCAATGTGTGCTGTAAAAACTGGAGAATGTCCTTGGGACAGAATGATCAGTTGGTCTTTTGAGACCTTAGTGGAAACATTTTCTATGGAATAGTGGGGACAAAGCCACATCACAGTGGGTTTAAAGAACAATTAGAAAGTTACAATCCAGATAGCAGACTGAGATAGTAAAAATTGCCCTTCTAACTCAAACATACAGAAATGCCAAATAAATTGTTTTTAAGCTTATCTTCAATATACTGACAAGATCAAAAGAAGTCAAAAATAGGCAGGAATCCACTGCAGTTGTGGGAATACATGGGGAGCAGCAGGGGAGTGTGACCTCCAGAGAAATGCTCCTTAGGGTGTCCAGTTTCGGTACTTGTGTGACGTTCTGAGGACAGAGGCCCCATTCATGGTGGGGAAACCAGAGCTGAGTCTCTGCTGGACCCAGGAACCTGGAAAAATAGAACCTACAATCCTGAGCTCTCAGCTGGTCCAGAAGATGGGTGGAAACAGTAAATAAACAACCCGCCTGCCATGCAGGAGACACGAGTTTGATCCCCTGGCCAGGGAGATCCCCTGGAAGAGGGCACGGCAACCCACTCCGGTATTCTTGCCTGGAGAATCCTATGGACAGACGAGCCTGGTGGGCTACAGTCCATGGGGTCGCAAAGAGTCGAACACTATTAAGTGACTTAGCACACAAAAACGCAAAAACTGCAGCCTTGACAGGGACACTGCTATATTTAAAATGGATAACCCACAAGGACCTACTGTACAGCACAGAGAACTCTGATGGATGTTATCTGGTGCACCAAATGGGAGAGGAATTTGGAGGAGAATGGATACATGTATATGTATGGCTGAGGCCCTTAGCTGTCCACCTGGAACCATCACAACATTGTTAATTAGGCACACTCCAATACAAAATTAAAAGTTCAATTAAAAAAATTAATTTTTGAAAAGCGCAGCCTTGACTTGATGGATGGGCCACCCTGTTCAGGATGCCGTGTTGATCTTCACACCTGCCTCCTGGTATAAGAAGAATTACATCAACTCAAGATTTCTGGACAGGAGCTCAGACTGTTTCAGATTTTTGCCTGCACACGGGCTTTATCTGTTTTTCACTGTGTGTCCCCAGAGAGTGTATGGCCAGAGACTAAAGAGCTGCCTCACAGAAAGAATGAGTCGATCGTCTCCTAGTCAGGTCCGTGCTGGACAAGCAACAGTGATACAAGAATGTAAGGGGAGAAAAACTGACTGTGCAACCTCGGCTGTGCAGGGTAACCATCCTGACGCACCCTAACATTCTGTAGGTACCATCTCGGTTTATTCATCTCTCAGAGGAACTAATTCTGGCCCAGCAATCTCTCAGAGATGGCTTGAAGGTCAAACGTGATTGTTTAGGGGAGCGCCCCCTAAATTGTAGAGTCGTATACCACGGTCAGACGTCATCGTTGGGGTGACCAAATAAATCGGGCCGTTACAGACACCACCCTGCGTCTCACCTTGTGGAGACACAAAGTGAATGGATGGGAGCTTTTTGCAGAGTTAGGGAAGGCTTGCTTGGGCTTTGAAACCAGTAACGATATACTTCTTCCACAAGGTAACATTCTACCAGGCACATCCGTCACCCAGCTCAGAGCAGTGATTTCTTAAACCCTAGCTCCGTCTAGTGGTTCTTTGCTCTATTACAAATGAAATAACAAGCAGTGTGGATGAGAACTTGGAGATGTATTGATGCTGAGTTGGTTCGGAGGTGTCTGCCTACTTAATTTGAATCAATTCATTTGAATAAGGCTCTTAAGGTTATGTAATCTACTGCAGGCCCAAGGGGAGATTTTTCATGATGATATTAAATCTGTCAAGCAACCTCATAATCCTGCTTGTGAAAGGAAGATAAAAGAATGAGTGGGACAGGGGAGCTATCAGAGAGAGTTAATAAAATTTCTCAGATTTTAATGAGCTCTCGTGTTCCAGGGCTCGGGTATAAAGGAAACAGATGATGTTCATTTAAGGTGAGGGATGTTAAAGCCATGGCAGGCTACCTGATAAGAAAAAGGGGCAAAGAGATATCTTCCATTTTTAATTGCAAATGTACTACTACTACTGTGGTTCTCGGCACGCACTGTGTGTGTGTGTGTTGGCACCAATTTGAATACTGTCATTTTTAGTGGCACCCTTGAGAGATTAAAAGACCTAAAACATCACTTAAACAGTCAGAAATCTAACCATTATCTCTACTCAGCGTGAGGATCTCATGGTATCTACAGAAAAAACACATCCTCTGTCCTGCATTCCCGTGGCCGACCCTCAACACTGCCTGACTGTAGGAATAAAGCTGTGCTCTGCCTTGCCCAGGTTCTCTTTGCTATCCACAGGCCTAGGTTGCATGTGTTCAGGAAACACACCCTCTTTGCTGGGACTGGCTAGATAGTACAGTATATTATCCTCCTTGCCTCTTACTTCCCACCTTTTGTTCCCTACTCTATATTCACTTCTAGGAGCTGCTCAGCTTCAAGTTCTGTCTGAGATCTAGCACTGTAATGTAGGAAATTCAGCTAGAACAAACTTTAATCTTACAAATTTGTCAACATTGCTAACACCTTTGTAAAAGAGTCACAGTACAGCAGTGTACCTCTGTATTTTTATATAACAGGCAAAGCCACTTTTCATTCAAAGGAACAACTTTAAATAACTGGGACCAGAGTTCCAATTAGACTGCCTCTGTCCCTCTCTGCAGGAAGTGGGCTACCTCTGTCTAGAACGTCTACCAAGAACAATACAGAGTCTGAAATGAAAACTTCTAAAATTTTATGCCACTGTCTCTAACCAGCGTCTCAGTGGTCTTCCTTTCCTATGCCCTCAGTATTGTGGTTACCCCTGGATTATAACACGTGGTTTGTCTGTATCATACAATAGATGGTGAACTGAAACACAGATGAACTTCACCAATCTTTGTTTCATATATATAATTAAGCCATGGTATAATTGGTGAGTTCACAGCGACGGACGCACTACAGAGAGAGCATGGAAATAGAGCTCTACTGAATGGCCCGGAAAAGAGTTCGGGAGAGGACAGAAAAATCTCAAAGCCCAACAAAAAATATCTATCAAATGAAGAGGAAGACAGTACCACACAGCAGGGATGGGATGGAGGGGAAGATCGCATCATGCAAAGACAAGAAGTACATTTTTTCCTTGCAATAAGACCATGAAGTATAGGAACAGATTTCAAAAGCCAAGAACCTCTCAAACATAGGAGAGTCACCCATGAGCCCTGAAAGTTCTCAGAGGAAGAATGGGCAAACAAGGGCGGTTCCGCTTCAGAAAAGAATAAGCATCAGTAGGAGAAACTGAACCCAGAAGAGACTTCACCTACCTGGCCACCATGAGTGAAATATCTGAAAGAGGGGGAATATGCAGCATGCATAAGAGATTTCAGCTTCTATGACCCAGTGACTGATTTATTATATGTAATTTCTGTTCGCAAAACATATTTTCTAATAGATGTACAGGAAATGTGTTGGGGAAGCCATATCCATTGGAAAGACCTGTTCTGTATTATGGGACTTTCCAGGTGGCTCAGTGGTAAAGAATCCTCCTGCCCATGCAGGAGACACAGGAGATGTGGGTCAGGAAAATCCCCTGGAGGAGTAAATGGAGGAGTAAACCCACTCCAGTATTCTTGCCTGGAAAATTCCATGGACAGAGGAGCCTGGTGGGCTACAGTCCACGCGTCACAAAGAGTTGGACTCGACTGAGCACATACACAGGCATTTTCTGTATTATGGACACCTACCTCCACCAAGTGCTGGGAAAAAGAAGAAAGTCTGCCCCCATAAGAATTGTAGCCTATGAATCTAATTGACTGGAGGGTGTCACCTGATTGATGTAGGTGCTACGCTCAACTGTGGCTAACCCAATAGGCATTTTTAAACATTTGCAGAACTGGGTTATATCCTTCTAAATGCCCAAAGCCTATTATCCTTCTTTCTCATTTCCTCCTATCAAAAGAGAACAAGATCTTTTATCACATTCCTCTCATGGAAAATAATGAAAAGCATTTACAACCGTCTCATTTTATTATGCAAACATTCGCTCAGAGTCTAGCATACACCAGATGCTGGAATAGGTTCTAAGGATGAAAAGAGGGGTTATGATTGGCATCTGCCCCCATGAAGCTCAGGAATCAGTGAGTACTTAGCTTCTTTATGATCTCTCTCCTTTTCAGCTACTTTCCTCTCTCAGATGTGTCCTCCAAACCCTGCTGTCTTTGCCCACAAACTACATTTCAGCTTGATCTGTGCACTGAAGACTTTCCTGACTTCTCTTCATTGAGACTTGCCTCTCCCCACAGGTCTTGGAGTCCCACAGATCACACTCCTTTAGAAGATATTCATCTGCCATGGCCCCTGCTCCTAGAACCCAGAAGTGAAGTGGGAATTCATCAAGAGTAGGCAGCTGGACGCACAGCGCAGAGCCCAAGAGAAACATCTAGGTAGAGCCGGAGATTGAAAATCACTAGCTTGTAGCCTTCAAAAGAGAATGAGAAGGAGCAGCCTAGAAAGTAGGGGGAACTGGGATAAGCCATTTGAGAGAAGTCTTTAAATGGGAAGCGTAATGAACACCATCATATGCATATGTATGTGCGGACTAAGTTGCTTCAGTCGTGCCTGGCTCTTTGAAACCCTATGGACTGTAGCTCACCAGGCTCTTCCATCCATGGAATTCTCCAGGCAAGAATATTGGGTTGCCATTCCCTTCTCCAGGGGATCTTCCTGACCCAGGGATCAAACTCATGTCTCCTGAGGCTCCTGCATTGCAGGCAGATTCTTTATCGCTAAGCCACCAGGGAAGCCCAGATTTATTTATTTATTCTTGGCCATGTCGTGTGACATGTGGGATCTTAGTTCCCCAACCAGGGATTGAACTCAATGTGTGCTGTAAAAACTGGAGAATGTCCTTGGGACAGAATGATCAGTTGGTCTTTTGAGACCTTAGTGGAAACATTTTCTATGGAATAGTGGGGACAAAGCCACATCACAGTGGGTTTAAAGAACAATTAGAAAGTTACAATCCAGATAGCAGACTGAGATAGTAAAAATTGCCCTTCTAACTCAAACATACAGAAATGCCAAATAAATTGTTTTTAAGCTTATCTTCAATATACTGACAAGATCAAAAGAAGTCAAAAATAGGCAGGAATCCACTGCAGTTGTGGGAATACATGGGGAGCAGCAGGGGAGTGTGACCTCCAGAGAAATGCTCCTTAGGGTGTCCAGTTTCGGTACTTGTGTGACGTTCTGAGGACAGAGGCCCCATTCATGGTGGGGAAACCAGAGCTGAGTCTCTGCTGGACCCAGGAACCTGGAAAAATAGAACCTACAATCCTGAGCTCTCAGCTGGTCCAGAAGATGGGTGGAAACAGTAAACCTTCACAAATCAGAACTCCTAGACCACTACGTCTCACATTAATGGGACAGGATTCTCCCAGCTACTCTCACAGTGTGGAAGCTTGTGCTAAGAAATTTATGCAGAAATGTCACACAGCCCCATCAGAAACCAGTAAGAAACTGCCGCTACAGGAAAAACATATACCAACCAATATACCTTAAGATCCAACTGATAATAATTACCCCCAATAGAAAGCATACAGACATAATTATAAATCATACCAAAAATAATTCTATGTCACAAATGAAGTAAAATAAAAAATTGGAGAAAACAGCAACTAAGAAACAATGCAGGTTGCAGCAAGTTGAGACGTGTACTTTATATATTCAGAGAATAAGAAAGAGATGTAAACCTTTGGGTGAAAATAAGACACTGTGACCAAAAACAGGCAGATTTTGATCAAAATTAAACAAAATTTAAAACAGTCATGGAGACAAAAAATCCCCTGGGTATATTATTCAGTAGTCTAGACCCAATTAGCTGGAAAGGAAATTACACAGAACATAGCCTATAGAAATAAACAGATGGGGAAAAAAAGAAAGAAAAAAAATAAAATAAAATAAAATAAAATTAAAAAGAAATAAACAGATGGGGAATGTAAATGATAAGTGGATGGAGTGAAAGGCTCAAACATATGTCTAAAAAGAATCCTCTAGGGAATAAAAACATATATGGAGAAGAAGCAATATTCAAAGGGACAATGAGAATAAATTGTCTAGAATTAAAGAAGTCAAATATCTCACAATTAAATTCACAGATTGAAAAGGCAGGATAAATGAAAACAAATCCAAACCTAGACATATAGAAGTGAAATTCCAGAGTGTAAAAGAGGAAATCTTAAAAATTATCATAGGAAAAAAATAGATCATCTACAACAATGTGAAGATGATATTGACATGAGAGATCTCAATCTAACAAGAGAGTTAAAAACGATGGAATACGCCAGTGGTTCCCAACACAATGGCTAAACTTCAAAAGACTGACAGGACAAAATGTTGACAAGGATGTGGAGCCAACAGAACTCTCAAACATTGCTGTGAGAGTCTGAAATGATTTTTTAAAAATCACTTTGGAAATAGCCTGTCAGTTTCTTACAAAACTATCAATAACCATTCACCCATCCCACACCCCAGGAATTCCACATACATCCAAAAAAAGATTTCTTTGTATCTGCTTCATTCATAACAGTCAAAGACTAAAAGCAGCATGTGTCCATTACCAGCAGAATGAATAAACAAACCATGGCATACCAATATGATAGAATACTGCAGAGTAACAAAATGAAACAAACTACAGTTAAAGGCAAACAACAGATGAATCTCAACACATTACACTGAGTGAAAAAGCCTTAGACTAAAGAGTATATGGCATGTTATTTCATTCATGCAAAGTTCTAGAACAAGCACACAAGGTGAAAAAGAAGGCAGGACAGTGTTTGTCTCTCATGGGGGATACTGAGGATTGCCTAGGGAGGGACATGATGAAATTTTCGGGAGTAATAGCAACATTCTATATCTTCATGAAAGTGTGGGTTATGCATGTGTATGATTTTTCAAAACTCAAAAAATTGATACATTTGAGTTTTATGCATTCTGACTATTTTATTTCAAAAAAGAAACTCTACATATTGAACCCTAGCTAGTTATATTCAGGCTAACCATTTAGGAGTAAAGTATATGGATGTCTACAACTTATTTTGAAATGCATCAAAAATAAGATAAATAGTATAAAACAAAAACATCACAATGTAATGATAGTAGAATCTGTGTGGTTGCACTATAAACTCTCAAATTTTCTGTATGTTTGAATTTTTTTCATATCCATCTGAATCCATTGTAAAGGGAGGATAAAGTAAAGACATTAACAGAGACAGGCTAAAACTTATGGACATTTGCTGAAAAAAACTAGTTAAGAATTAGGAAAAAAAGAACTAGAAGAAAAAGTGGATTACATGATGCAATAATGAAAGAGAAACTGGTAAAGACATGGTAGTGGACACAAATAAACATTGACTTCTAGAAACAGTGAGGACAATAACAGATAAATTAGAGAAGTATTAAAAATATGGTGACAGGAAAATACTTGACAACAGCAGAATGAATAATGGAAACTGAAATGTTTCAAAATCTTTGTCTTATAATAGCAAGACTGCTAAAGTTTAGACTCTGTTAGAAAATTTATAACTTTCAGACCAGTGAGGGGAAATAAGAATGGGCATAAAGAAAATATAATCAAATCAAAATATGCCACGTAAAGAGAGAAAAGATGTAAAGAATTAATATGGTAGATTAAAATACATTAAAAGTGGCAGAAATACACCAAAATATGTCAGTAATCGCAATGTGTATGTGTGTGTGTTTGTGTGTGTGTACGTATGTGCCTGTGTATGTGAACATGTAATTGCTTCAGTTGTGTCCGACTCTTAGCAACCCCATGGGCTGTATGTAGCCCACCAGGCTCCTCTGTCCGCGGAATTTTCCAGGCAAGAATAATGGAGTGTGTTTCCATGCCCTCCTCCAGGGGATCTTCCCGACCTAGGGATCAAACCCACGTCTTTTAAGTTTCCTGCATTGGCAGGTGGGTTCTTTACCACTAGCACCACCTAAATTTTCTTATTAAAATAAATACTTATATCAGATAAAAACAAAACAGAATCAATCTTGTGATGGTTTAAAAAATTCTCACTTGGATCACAGAAATGTTTACAATAGAGGGAGATGGAAAAGGATATAGTAAGACTTCGGATTTGGGGAATACTGTAAAAACCATCCTATCATAAATATCAAAAAATTCTGAATAAAATTAATAAATGATAAATTTTATATATATTATATATATGTATATGCACAACATACTACGTGTACATATATATTTATATTTTCTTAATTTTTAGTTTATATTGGAGCATAGTTGATTAACAATGTTGTGTTAGTTTCAGGTATACAGCAAAGTGATTCAGTTATATGTATACATATATATATATGCTTTTAATTGAATAACTTTCACATGAAATGAAACAAATTCCCCGAGGACCAAAAAACAAACCAGAACTAAAACCAAAGCAATGAGCACAAAGATGTGACAGTGTTGCTGCCCAAGTAAGGAAGGGAGGAGAGGGCAGAAAACCAGGTCAAGGCCAGGTCAGGAAAAGCTTTGTTGTCATGCTGAGTCTAGCATTTAGAACTGTAAAGTTCACTTTATCGTGTGAACAGTCTGCCAGAATCAAAGTTTAAGCAGCTGCATGAATAGCTCTAGGTTCTGGAGATACAACAGTGAAGAAAAGAAATATTCTACTATCAAGGAGCTAAATCTAGTTAGGTGAGACTGGCAAAAATAATAAACACATTATTTTGTATCTTAAAACATAGATAATTTTCACTTGCCTTTATTTACTTGGCACTATAAGAGAATGATTTAGAGTAGGTTCATATCACAGGAAACATGAGCTCTAAGCATTACTTTCCATCACGGGACCTGGAGACGGGTGCTTTATGCTGAGTTGAAGGGCTGTCTTCATTGTTCTCAGCCTTCTCTAAAGATCCTTTGATATTTCCTCTTCCAATTGACTTCCTCTGTTCATTGGTAGAATTGGAGCCTGTAAAAAGTTGTTGTTGTTTAGTTGCTAAGTCGTGTCAGAGCCTTTTGTGACCTCATGGACCACAGCCTGCCAGGCTCCTCTGTCCATACAATTTACTGGAGTGGGCTGCTAGCAAATACTGGAGTAGATTGCCATTTCCTTCTCCCCCAAAAAATTGTTTAAAAGAATCCTAAAAAAAAAAAGTCTAATATCAACTTTAATCAACCAAATATCTTCATCAAATATGACACATAAAGCCATCAGAGGATCTGCCATGTGGTTATATTGCTGGTGAAGTGAAGTGAAGTGAAGTCACTCAGTCGTGTCCGACTCTGCGACCCCATGGACTGTAGCCTACTAGGCTCTTCTGTCCATGGGATTTTCCAGGCAATAGTCCTAGAGTGGATTGCCATTTCCTTCTCCAGGGGATCTTCCCAACCCAGGGATCGAACCCGGGTCTCCTGCATTGTAGACAGACGCTTTACCATCTGAGCCACCAGGGAAGTCCAAAGATCATGAATAGATCAACAAGTGAGAAACAGATCAAGATGTGTGGCATGACCTATAGGGGGCTCGAAGAGTCAGTGTGATTTCAATAGTACTGAAACTCAGTTTAGTATCAAATGCTAAATCAGTATTTCTGGATATGACCACTTGCAGAGAAACATAGCTAGTCTTCACACATGGAATTTATTCTTTCAGGATTAAAAAAGGAAATAGGGTGGGGATGGATGCTTTGGACTTCGTCAGTTCAGTCGCTCAGTCGTGTTCGACTCTTTGTGACTCCATGGACTGCAGCACCCCAATAAAGAAGAAAGTGAAGAGGAACATAAACCAAACCATCCAAGGTTTCCAAGTAGTTCACATTTAGAAAAACATAAACACAGAAATGACAAAAGTTAAATGCCAAAGAGTAGTTTCAACCTGTGAACCAAATGTCAGAGAATGACTTCTTTATATTCTGAGAATTATGGAAAATTCAACAAAAATCTTATTCTTAGAGCAATTAAATGAATGTATAAGGCACAGGAGAATCATTTGGAGAATATGCATCCATATAAATGTAACATGACAGAGAAAATGGGATCTCTCAAGGTTTCTTTGCTCTTACCTTCTTTGTTAAAGAGAATACTATTTAAACTGGAAATGGCAACCCACTCCACTACTCTTGCATGGAAAATCCTGTGGACAGAGGAGCCTGGTAGGCTACAGTCCATGGGGTCAAAAAGAGTCAGACATCACTGAGCAACTTCACTTTTACTTTTCACTTTCATGCATTGGAGAAGGAAATGGCAACCTACTCCAGTGTTCTTGCCCGGAGAATCCCAGGGATGGGGGAGCCTGGTGGGCTGCTGTCTATGGGGTCGCACAGAGTCGAACATGACTGAAGCAACTTAGCAGCAGCAGCAGCAGCAGCAGCAACTTTCCAAAGTCACAAAGAAGAAATTGAAGTCTAAGACCTGGGAATACATGTTAAGAAACTATACAAGTAGTTAAAGAAGGAGAAGGGGATGACAGAGGACGAGATGGTTGGATGAGATCACTGACTCAATGGACATGAGCTTGACCAAGCTCCAGGAGATGGTGATGGAGAGTGTTGCCTGGAGTGTTGCAGTCCATGGGGTCACAAACAGTCGGACACAACTGAGTGACTGAACAACAAGTTAAAGTTAGTTCAAGTCTCCGTGCCCAGCCACATGAGACGCTACAGGCACCAGAAGCCTACACACAAGGAAATATTTTCCTGATTTTATTCGAAAGGAGAAAGAAATTAATCATTTTGCAAACCACTGCTTAGCTTATAGTTATTCTGAAAAACTTGTTGATAGGCTATTAAACATGGGTTGGGAGTGTTTAGAAAGAAAGAAATTAACCACTGGGAGCCAACATGGATCAACCAAATGGGGAAAAAAGAGGAGTAGAAGACGGTAAAAGAAAGACACTATAAAGAGAAATTATGAAAGCCTTAGAAATGAGCTCAAAAGACTGCAGAATGTCTTCAGTGAAGACCAGGTAGTGTCTAGCACATCCATCCAAGGTGTCTGGTTTACGTAGTCTTTGTGTCTTTTGTGATCTTTGAGCTAATTACAACTCTGTAATTTGTAGACAGCTATAGTAATGCAAATGATTCTTGTCCAGAGATGTACAAATGGATTCTTTTCTGATGGAAATTCAATTGATTCTCTTCCTCCAATGTGGAATAAGCCAGATTAACATTTTTGAAGGAAATTTAATTGACTGTTCTATGTTTCTACTCTTTAGATTCTCCTCTGAACTAGTTGTAGCATCTTACTAGCTCCTTCATTAACTGAACTAAATAAAATCTTTGATGTGCTTTTATTTTATATTTGTGTAAGAAGAAAAGTTATGACCAACCTAGATAGCATATTGTAAAGCAGAGACATTATTTTGCCAACAAAGGTCCGTCTAGTCAAGGCTATGGTTTTTCCAGTGGTCATGTATGAATGTGAGAGTTGGACTGTGAAGAAAGCTGAGCACTGAAGAATTGATGCTTTTGAACTGTGGTGTTGGAGAAGACTCTTGGGAGTCCCTTGGACTGCAAGGAGATCCAACCAGTCCATTCTGAAGGAGATCAGCCCTGGGTGTTCATTGGAGGGACTGATGCTGAAGCTGAAACTCTAATACTTTGGCCACCTCATGAGAAGAGCTGACTCATTGGAAAAGACTCTGATGCTGGGAAGGATTGGGGGCAGGAGGAGAAGGGGATGACAGAGGATGAGATGGCTGGATGGCATCACTGACTCGATGGACATGAGTCTGAGTGAACTCCAGGAGTTGGTGATGGATAGGGAACCCTGGTGTGCTGCGATTCTTGGGGTCACAAAGAGTTGGACACGACTGAGCAACTGAACTGAACTGAACTGAACTGAACTGAAGAAGCATAAATTCGTGTATATATATATAATCTTTTTATGGGAGACTGGAAAGGGACTTTCAGAAGAAGTAGTAACATGTTCTTAAAATAGGGGACTGAGGAAGGACGTGGTGTGTTGATACAGGAAACAGCACATGGCGTGGTAGGGAGATGAGACTGGACAGATAAGCAAAATTAGGTCAAAAGGGCTTTGTGATATAATGGAATTGAAAAATCCTCTTTGAGTCAGATAATTTTAAAGCCAAATCTATGAGCTCCCTTAAGTGTTTGTAGAACTTAGCAAGCAGAATTACATATCTGAGTTGCCACAGAAGCGCTATCCACTAAAACCCAAGCCAAGAAATAAGAGTGTTCATGTGAAAGACTCAGAGACACAGAAATCTTGAAGAGGACCTTGGCTTCCTAGGGTTTGGGGTGAACTTTTTAGGTGTCAATGGGTAATAGATCTACAACTGACATGTGGGTTACACACATAAACCAAGAGTAAAGTTTCTACTTGATCTTGGAGATGATAGGGAGCCACTGAGGTTGCTAGCATGGCAAGACAGGCATGCCTAGAGCAGGAAGTGACGTGAAAATAGGTGATCAAGTGCTCAGTTGGGGTCGGGAAGGTGAAAGAGGAAGAACTGCAGATTACAGGCATCTTAGTTTGTGAGTGGGGAAAATGACTTTACATGTGGCCATTGGAAATAAAGTCATAAAACCCAGGACAGAGAGCAATGCTGTGATCAACAGAGTGATACAGAGAAGGTAAGACATCTGTTCAAATCACCAATTCATGGTTTCATACTTCTAATTCCTAACAGAGAGGGAAAGACTAAAATTCGCTTCTCACATACTGTCAGCATTTAAGCAATCATTTTAGCATTAGTGCAGGGGGAAGTGGGAAATGACGTGTGAATTGTTTCCTGAGGAGCATCAACATTTTTCTCCTATGATTCATGGGAGGACCATCTTTCTTATTAACCACATGTTTTGAGGAGCAACTTATACTCAGACACTCTTGAAACAGAGCAAAACACTATGGTCCTTGCCCCCTTCCCCCACCACCACCAATCACGTCTTCTGCCTGTCTTTCATCTGTGGAAAGCTTCAGTCAAAGAATAAGTTTAATTAGAGAAGTGAGAAATACGAAAACAAAGAGAAACAATCAAAGGAGACCAATAGTAATGTAGTCATTAAGCATAGTCAAGGACATGTAGTTCCTTCTCAAGGACTATGGATAATATTCCAAGCCATACCCTGTGGTCTGTCTTACAGATACTGAAACCCCAAGTGGGAGAAGTTAACGACATGATGACCAGACTGTGCCCAGGACATGAACTGCCACAATTCCGAGACCTGGATGCAAATAAATGGGAACAAATGGACCCTGGAACGATGAACTGTACCTAAAACAACCAAGATGATGCTGGTCATCAGATCACTGATGGTCAATTTGAATATGACTGTTAGAGCTGACTGTGCTGTTTTGGCATGTAGCCCCCCGACCAATTCTGTCTATAAAAACTCTCACCTCCTGCTTGTGGGGAGGGGGTGGTAGTGGGCCTTTGGACAGATGTCCACCACCCTCCCCCTCTGCAATTGCCAGCGTCTGAAATAAAGCAAACTTTCCTTATCGCCAACCTGGCCTGTTTCTTGGCTTTTGAGAGGTGAGCAGCCAGACCCCACTACACATTCTTTCGGTAACACTGACAGATACGGTTGATTCAGAGCTAACTCAGCACTGAAGAGGTTTCCCAGGCAGCACAGTGGTTCAAGCCCTGGGTCAGGAAGATCCTCTGGAGAAGGGCATGGCAACCCACTCCATTATTCTTGCCTGGAAAATCCCAGGGACAGAGGAGCCTAGCGGGCTACAGTCCATGTGGTCGCAGAGTCGCACATGACTGAACACAGCTCAGCACGCAGTACTGAAGAGCAAAAAAGTAAAAGTAACCTCTGACTGGAGTCACATCAGCCTTGTGGCTGAAAACAGACGCTTTAGAGGCAAGCAGAACCAATTTAAGGGTAATTTTAAATCTCACATATTTACCCAAGAATAAGTTAATTAATATTAGATTCTCTGGGGATTTTGTCAAAATGCAGATTCTGAATAGTACCTAAGTTTCTTCATTTCCAATAAGATCCCTAGTTTTTTTTTTAAATGTGTTAAGGAAAAAAGTAACAAGAAAAGATAAGAGTAATTACTAAATGCAATTGGAATGAGCCTCCCAGCATGGTACAGGAACATGAGGCTATTGTGTTACTATCACTACTAAATCTGAATGATCATGTCTAAAACATATATTAAAACTTGAGTTTAGAAATCTATTATTATAGCTTGCTTTTTAGAGGACCAGTATGATGGAAAAATAAGTGTGTTTTAATTTATGCATGATATACTTTGCTGATTAACATGATAATGTGTAGATTCTTATGTTTCAGGTATATAGAGAGTGAAATAATGTCGGTTTCAAACTCTATCTTACAGTCTCTTATCCAGCCACATTTCATGCTGGATTCATTCACAAACACAGAACTATGGACATTCAGAGGAAACTTTTCCAAAACAATGGAAACTGACAGATCCTGTAACAATAGAAATGTACATTGACATACAACCATTATAATGAAATTTAAAATCAGTAGTATTAACAACAAATATTTTATGGCACAGGTCAAATATTATAGATTAAGATAGTCTTGTTGATAGTAACTTGAACATTCAAATAAAGTGCTCTTTACCAGGAAATGATAGATTAACAGTATGCCAGAGTGTAAGTCACTTAACATTTCAGATGAGAACATTAACCAGTTCTATGAATTCTTCATAAATATGAGGTGAGTAATAATGATGTTAGTATGCGGAAAATGAAAAGGCATTACAATATTTTACAAATAAAAATAAGAGAATAAACTGAAACCTGAAGGAATTACCCACTTCCAGGATCAGTTGGTGGGGAGAGCATTACAGATGGGGGAAATAGAAGGTCAAGAGATGGTGCAGCCTAACTAAGAGTGTGAGAAGAGACGTGGGTAGAGATGTGTGTGGAGAGATGGAGGGGGTGATCCTCTCAGTCCTCGTTAGCCCTGTTAAAGATTTACTCTCTCAAAGAACAACAGAAAGCCAGTGAAGGATTTTAAAGAGAGGAGTCATAGGATTTGATCTGCATTTTTGAAAGATCATTTCAGCTTCAATGTGGAAAGTACATTGCCAACACAGGCTAAGCCTGGAGACAGTGACACTAGTTGGCAGTAATTTGGCAGCAATGAAAAATTAAGGAAGTTATGGGAATTTACCAATTTGCATACCCTGGTGTGCTGCGATTCTTGGGGTCACAAAGAGTTGGACACGACTGAGCAACTGAACTGAACTGAACTGAACTGAACTGAAGAAGCATAAATTCGTGTATATATATATAATCTTTTTATGGGAGACTGGAAAGGGACTTTCAGAAGAAGTAGTAACATGTTCTTAAAATAGGGGACTGAGGAAGGACGTGGTGTGTTGATACAGGAAACAGCACATGGCGTGGTAGGGAGATGAGACTGGACAGATAAGCAAAATTAGGTCAAAAGGGCTTTGTGATATAATGGAATTGAAAAATCCTCTTTGAGTCAGATAATTTTAAAGCCAAATCTATGAGCTCCCTTAAGTGTTTGTAGAACTTAGCAAGCAGAATTACATATCTGAGTTGCCACAGAAGCGCTATCCACTAAAACCCAAGCCAAGAAATAAGAGTGTTCATGTGAAAGACTCAGAGACACAGAAATCTTGAAGAGGACCTTGGCTTCCTAGGGTTTGGGGTGAACTTTTTAGGTGTCAATGGGTAATAGATCTACAACTGACATGTGGGTTACACACATAAACCAAGAGTAAAGTTTCTACTTGATCTTGGAGATGATAGGGAGCCACTGAGGTTGCTAGCATGGCAAGACAGGCATGCCTAGAGCAGGAAGTGACGTGAAAATAGGTGATCAAGTGCTCAGTTGGGGTCGGGAAGGTGAAAGAGGAAGAACTGCAGATTACAGGCATCTTAGTTTGTGAGTGGGGAAAATGACTTTACATGTGGCCATTGGAAATAAAGTCATAAAACCCAGGACAGAGAGCAATGCTGTGATCAACAGAGTGATACAGAGAAGGTAAGACATCTGTTCAAATCACCAATTCATGGTTTCATACTTCTAATTCCTAACAGAGAGGGAAAGACTAAAATTCGCTTCTCACATACTGTCAGCATTTAAGCAATCATTTTAGCATTAGTGCAGGGGGAAGTGGGAAATGACGTGTGAATTGTTTCCTGAGGAGCATCAACATTTTTCTCCAATGATTCATGGGAGGACCATCTTTCTTATTAACCACATGTTTTGAGGAGCAACTTATACTCAGACACTCTTGAAACAGAGCAAAACACTATGGTCCTTGCCCCCTTCCCCCACCACCACCAATCACGTCTTCTGCCTGTCTTTCATCTGTGGAAAGCTTCAGTCAAAGAATAAGTTTAATTAGAGAAGTGAGAAATACGAAAACAAAGAGAAACAATCAAAGGAGACCAATAGTAATGTAGTCATTAAGCATAGTCAAGGACATGTAGTTCCTTCTCAAGGACTATGGATAATATTCCAAGCCATACCCTGTGGTCTGTCTTACAGATACTGAAACCCCAAGTGGGAGAAGTTAACGACATGATGACCAGACTGTGCCCAGGACATGAACTGCCACAATTCCGAGACCTGGATGCAAATAAATGGGAACAAATGGACCCTGGAACGATGAACTGTACCTAAAACAACCAAGATGATGCTGGTCATCAGATCACTGATGGTCAATTTGAATATGACTGTTAGAGCTGACTGTGCTGTTTTGGCATGTAGCCCCCCGACCAATTCTGTCTATAAAAACTCTCACCTCCTGCTTGTGGGGAGGGGGTGGTAGTGGGCCTTTGGACAGATGTCCACCACCCTCCCCCTCTGCAATTGCCAGCGTCTGAAATAAAGCAAACTTTCCTTATCGCCAACCTGGCCTGTTTCTTGGCTTTTGAGAGGTGAGCAGCCAGACCCCACTACACATTCTTTCGGTAACACTGACAGATACGGTTGATTCAGAGCTAACTCAGCACTGAAGAGGTTTCCCAGGCAGCACAGTGGTTCAAGCCCTGGGTCAGGAAGATCCTCTGGAGAAGGGCATGGCAACCCACTCCATTATTCTTGCCTGGAAAATCCCATGGACAGAGGAGCCTAGCGGGCTACAGTCCATGTGGTCGCAGAGTCGCACATGACTGAACACAGCTCAGCACGCAGTACTGAAGAGCAAAAAAGTAAAAGTAACCTCTGACTGGAGTCACATCAGCCTTGTGGCTGAAAACAGACGCTTTAGAGGCAAGCAGAACCAATTTAAGGGTAATTTTAAATCTCACATATTTACCCAAGAATAAGTTAATTAATATTAGATTCTCTGGGGATTTTGTCAAAATGCAGATTCTGAATAGTACCTAAGTTTCTTCATTTCCAATAAGATCCCTAGTTTTTTTTTTAAATGTGTTAAGGAAAAAAGTAACAAGAAAAGATAAGAGTAATTACTAAATGCAATTGGAATGAGCCTCCCAGCATGGTACAGGAACATGAGGCTATTGTGTTACTATCACTACTAAATCTGAATGATTTTTTTTTTTAAATGTGTTAAGGAAAAAAGTAACAAGAAAAGATAAGAGTAATTACTAAATGCAATTGGAATGAGCCTCCCAGCATGGTACAGGAACATGAGGCTATTGTGTTACTATCACTACTAAATCTGAATGATCATGTCTAAAACATATATTAAAACTTGAGTTTAGAAATCTATTATTATAGCTTGCTTTTTAGAGGACCAGTATGATGGAAAAATAAGTGTGTTTTAATTTATGCATGATATACTTTGCTGATTAACATGATAATGTGTAGATTCTTATGTTTCAGGTATATAGAGAGTGAAATAATGTCGGTTTCAAACTCTATCTTACAGTCTCTTATCCAGCCACATTTCATGCTGGATTCATTCACAAACACAGAACTATGGACATTCAGAGGAAACTTTTCCAAAACAATGGAAACTGACAGATCCTGTAACAATAGAAATGTACATTGACATACAACCATTATAATGAAATTTAAAATCAGTAGTATTAACAACAAATATTTTATGGCACAGGTCAAATATTATAGATTAAGATAGTCTTGTTGATAGTAACTTGAACATTCAAATAAAGTGCTCTTTACCAGGAAATGATAGATTAACAGTATGCCAGAGTGTAAGTCACTTAACATTTCAGATGAGAACATTAACCAGTTCTATGAATTCTTCATAAATATGAGGTGAGTAATAATGATGTTAGTATGCGGAAAATGAAAAGGCATTACAATATTTTACAAATAAAAATAAGAGAATAAACTGAAACCTGAAGGAATTACCCACTTCCAGGATCAGTTGGTGGGGAGAGCATTACAGATGGGGGAAATAGAAGGTCAAGAGATGGTGCAGCCTAACTAAGAGTGTGAGAAGAGACGTGGGTAGAGATGTGTGTGGCGAGATGGAGGGGGTGATCCTCTCAGTCCTCGTTAGCCCTGTTAAAGATTTACTCTCTCAAAGAACAACAGAAAGCCAGTGAAGGATTTTAAAGAGAGGAGTCATAGGATTTGATCTGCATTTTTGAAAGATCATTTCAGCTTCAATGTGGAAAGTACATTGCCAACACAGGCTAAGCCTGGAGACAGTGACACTAGTTGGCAGTAATTTGGCAGCAATGAAAAATTAAGGAAGTTATGGGAATTTACCAATTTGCAGGGAGGGGCATGACAGCACCTGAATCAGGCAGAGGCAAATTTCATGTAGGCACTGAAAAGTCACTTGACTACCTGCAAGCTTAATTTTCTCATCTTAGAAAACGGCATCATACCTGGCTCTACAGAGTCCCTCTCTCTTATCATAATGATACCAAGCTTATTATGTGAAAGGTACTCAGGGTAGAGTAGACTTTTAATATTCCCTCCAAAATTTAAATTGTTAAAGATATACTCCTTTCATTTTTGTGAAATGCCTCTTTTCTAAGGAACCAAACACACTTTATTAACATTGTCTTCTAAGCCTAAACTCCCTATAAAGCTGGAATAATCAATAAGCACAGTCAACTGGCTCAATAAAAGGGTTGAGCATTCTCTGATTTATTGGGAAACTTTTCAGAGGGGGAGGTGGTTCTCTCCTTTGAGGATTTTCTACACCATCAACACTGATAAACCAAATGCACTCTCCAGGCCACCTCAAAAGATTAGGATACATGTTTGGGAGGATGTATAAATCAAGGATTTATAAATCAAGAGGATAGTGAATAACTATGATTTAGATTTTATTTATAAAAGGTATATATATTTTTTCAGCTTATTATTAGAATAATCAACATTGGTATCATGTCATATATACAATTTTTTTAGTTGAGAATAACTTGATGCCAATTTTTAAGCATAGTTTAATCATGGGAAAGGAAAACCGAGCAGTAGCCACAGGAGTAGAAAAGGTCAGTTTTCATTCCAGTCCCAAAGACAGGCAATGCACTCATTGCACTCATCTCACAACTGCACTCATCTCACATGCTAGCAAAGTAATGCTCAAAATTCTCCAACCAGGCTTTGACAGTACATGAACCTAAACCTTCCAGATGTTCAAGCTGGATTTAGAAAAGGCAGAGGAACCAGAGATCAAATTGCCAACATCTGCTGGATTATCAAAAAAAGAAGAGAGTTCCAGAAAAATATCTACTTCTACTTTATCAACTACGCCAAAGCCTTTGACTGTGTGGATCACAACAAACTGTGGAAAATTCTTAAAGAGGTGGGACTACCAGATCATCTTATTTGCCTCCTAAGAAATCTGTATGCAGATCAAGAAGCAACATTTAGAACTGGACATGGAACAATAGACTGGTTCCAAACTGGGAAAGGAGCACATCAAGGCTGTATACTGTCACCCTGCTTACTCAACTTATATGCAGAGTACACCATGTGAAATGCCGGGCTGGATGAAGCACAAGCTGGAATCAAGATTCCCAGAAGAAATATCAATAACCTCATATATGCAGATGACCGTAAAGAAAGCTGAGCACCGAAGAATTGCTGCTTTTGAACTGTGGTGTTGGAGAAGACACTTGAAAGTCCCTTGAACTGCAAGGAGGTCCAACCAGTCAATTCTAAAGGAGATCAATCCTGAATATTCATTGCAAGGACTGACACTGAAGCTCCAATGCTTTGGCCACCTGGTGCAAAGAACTGACTCATTAGAAAAGACCCTGATGCTGGGAAAGATTGAAGGCAGGAGGAGAAGGGGACAACAGAGGATGAGATGGTTGGATGGCATCACCAACTCCATACATATGAGTTTGAGCAAGCTCTGGGAGTTGGTGATGGACAGGAAAGCCTGGCGTGCTGCAGTTGATGGGGTCTCAAAGAGTTGGACATGACTGAGCAACTGAACTGAATGAATCATAATTATCACATCTAAAATTACAAGGAAATAGATTGGTTTGTTGTTAAAACTATGTCTTTGTTAGTTCTACCTTTTCCTAGAAGAGCTATACCTAGACTCTTGAATCTTTTATGCACTCATAAAAAAGTGGTTCTGTTTTGAGAATATATAGTGTCCATATATTTTAATTAAATATCTACAGAATTTATAAGGAAACAGAAAACAATACAGCTTTTTCAAGATGAAAAGTAAAAGTGTTAGTCATTCAGTCATGCCCGACCCTTTGTAACTCATGGACTATAATCCACCAGGCTCCTCTGTCCATGGGGATTCTCTAGGCAAGAATACTGGAGTGGATTGCCATTCCCTTCTTCAGGGGATCTTCCCAACCCAGGAATCGAACCTGGGTCTCCTACATTTCAGGTAGATCCTTTACCATCTGAGCCAGCAGGAAAGCCCCTAACACTTTCATATGCACATGTATATTATATGCAAACACTATTCTAGGAAAAGAGATTAACTTTGGTGGAATATTTGTAATTCAGCCCTAAAACATTAAAAGGTTATTTGAAATCTAGAATCTGTATCAGATTGTGAAGTTAAGCTATTGATAAACTTTCTGATGTGAAAGGGGGTTAACATACCAGAAAGGATAGCTTTGAGATTCAGTGTCAACCCTAGGGTCATGAACTTACGATCACTGTGATGATTAAACAGCTGAAATTCATTGCAGTATAGTTCAAGTAGCAAACCTAACTATAGAGGGATAGGAGGTAGGTATTATAGGAAAAGTGCCCAAATGTTAGAATCAGCCAAGAGGAGCCCAAAGCACAGTAGATAGTAAAGGAGGGGGACCTCTAGAAAAGCAAATGTACTGTTTCCCTATCATAGCAAATAAGACCTATAATTGAAATGTTCTCACACCATTGAATGTTAAATGGCTCCTTGCAATTGAGCTGTCCAGGTTTCAGTTCTGTAGCTCTGTCCATTTGTTTTTTCGGCAGATGCTGAGCATCTTAGTGTTCTAGTCTCTGTACTCAGGCCAGAGATAATGAGTTAAAAGATGCTTAAGGGGTATTGGGCTAAAACGGGAGCAAGCCAAGGGAAAAGAAACAGGGAGTATGCTTGAGCAAACTTTCACGGAGCACTCAGGGTTGGAAGACAGTGCAGAAAGAGCAGTAAAAGTAGCTGCGTTTACACTTGCCTGCCAGGCACTGTCCTACACCTTTTATGTGCATCAATTCATGACATCTTCACAGCAACCTAAGAAGCAGGCACAATTATCATTGCCATTTTGTGGAGGAGGAAGCATAATTTCACAGAATTTACGTGATCTGCCCAAAATCACACCCAATTTCCTGCCAAAAGTTCAGGCTGCTTCCAGAAAAATGTTTGGATCACTTCCAGGAAAGCGATACAGATAATGATTATAATGATAATAACAATAAACATTTATGCAGTACTCACAATGTGGTAGGCATTTGTTCTGTTTTATTTATAATAACTTATCACATCCTCCCAATAACTTGCTCTCTTTTTTTTTAATGTTGACTTTCCTCTTTAACAAGTAGATTTTCTTTTTTAGAGCAGTTTGAGGTTCACAGGAAATTGTGTGAAAAGTGCAGCATCCCCTCATATGTCCTTTCTGTCCTCCACATTCACCCCACTATGCACACAGTTTTGTTTATTATTAATATTTTGCATTAGCATAGTACTTTTATTACAACTGATGAGATAATATTGATATATTATTATTAGCTATAGTCCCTAGCTTACATTAGGGTTGATTCTTTCTGTTGTACACTCTGTGGGTTTTAACAAATGTGTAATGACATGTATCCATCATTTCAGCATCATACAGAAGACTTTCACTGCCCTAAAGTCCCCTGCGCTCCCCCTATTCTTCCCTCTCTTCCTAACTCTGACCCCCTTGGACTCACCACCGTTGCCACTTTCTTCATAGTCTGCCTTTTGCAGAAATATCATATGGTCAAAATCCTATAGTGTGTAACCTTTTCATAGTGGCTTCTTTCTTTCATGTCTTTCACAGCTTGATGCTGAATAATATTCCATCATATGGATGTCCCAATTTGTCTGTCCATCTACCCATTGAAGGGCATCTCGGTCTCTTCCAAGTTTTTTACATTATGAATAAAGCTGCTATAAACATTCATGTGCAAGTTCCTGTATAGGTACAAGTTTTCAACTCCTTTGAGTAAATGTCAAAAAAGGATGATTGCTAGATCAGAATGTAAGAGTAGCTTTGAACTGTCTTCCAAAGTGGCTGTATCAGTTTGCATACCCCCAGCAATAATGAGAGCTCCTGTAGTCCCACACCCTCCCCAGCGTTTGGTGTGGTGAGTGTTCTAGATTTTGGCCATTCTAATAGGTGTCTGGTAGTATAGCTCATCGTTGTTTTTACTTGAAATTCCCTAATAACATTTGATTTTGAGCATCTTTTTATATACTTACTTGCCATTTTTCCAGATATTTTGCCCATGTACTAGCTGGGTTAAGAATCCCACTTTCAGATAGGAAGTTGAGGCACAGAGGGGTTCAACAAATTGCCCAAGGTTACACAGCCAGGAAAGAGAAAAATATACCCAACTGAATGCAGAGTTTCAGAGAACAGCAAGGAGAGATAAGAAGTCCTGAAATGAACAATGCAAAAAAATAGAGGAAAACAATAGAATGGGAAAGACTAGAGCTCTTTTCAAGAAAACTGGTGGTATCAAGGAAACATGCCATGCAGTGATGGGTACGACAAAGGACAAAAATGATAAGAACCTAATAGAAGCAAAAGAGATTAAGAAGTGGCAAGAATGCACAGAACTATATAATGACCCAAACAACCATGATGGTGTGGTCACTCACCTAGAGCTAGACATCCTGGAGTGTGAAGTCAAGTGGGCCTTAGGAAGCATTACTTCAAACAAAGCTACTGGAGATGACAGAACTCCAGCTGAGCTATTTCAAATTCTAAAAGATGATGCTGTAAAAGTGCTGCACTCAACATGCCAGCAAATTTGGAGAACTTGGCAGTGGCCACAGGACTGGAAAAGGTCAGTTTTCTTTCCAGTCTCAAAGAAGGATAATGCCAAAGAATGTTCAAACTACTGTACAATTGCACTTATTTCACATGCTAGCAAGGTTATGCTCAAAATCCTTCAAGCTAGGCTTCAGCAGTACCTTAACCAAGAATTTTCATATGTACAAGCTGGGTTTTTCTTNTCAAAGAATAAGTTTAATTAGAGAAGTGAGAAATACGAAAACAAAGAGAAACAATCAAAGGAGACCAATAGTAATGTAGTCATTAAGCATAGTCAAGGACATGTAGTTCCTTCTCAAGGACTATGGATAATATTCCAAGCCATACCCTGTGGTCTGTCTTACAGATACTGAAACCCCAAGTGGGAGAAGTTAACGACATGATGACCAGACTGTGCCCAGGACATGAACTGCCACAATTCCGAGACCTGGATGCAAATAAATGGGAACAAATGGACCCTGGAACGATGAACTGTACCTAAAACAACCAAGATGATGCTGGTCATCAGATCACTGATGGTCAATTTGAATATGACTGTTAGAGCTGACTGTGCTGTTTTGGCATGTAGCCCCCCGACCAATTCTGTCTATAAAAACTCTCACCTCCTGCTTGTGGGGAGGGGGTGGTAGTGGGCCTTTGGACAGATGTCCACCACCCTCCCCCTCTGCAATTGCCAGCGTCTGAAATAAAGCAAACTTTCCTTATCGCCAACCTGGCCTGTTTATTGGCTTTTGAGAGGTGAGCAGCCAGACCCCACTACACATTCTTTCGGTAACACTGACAGATACGGTTGATTCAGAGCTAACTCAGCACTGAAGAGGTTTCCCAGGCAGCACAGTGGTTCAAGCCCTGGGTCAGGAAGATCCTCTGGAGAAGGGCATGGCAACCCACTCCATTATTCTTGCCTGGAAAATCCCATGGACAGAGGAGCCTAGCGGGCTACAGTCCATGTGGTCGCAGAGTCGCACATGACTGAACACAGCTCAGCACGCAGTACTGAAGAGCAAAAAAGTAAAAGTAACCTCTGACTGGAGTCACATCAGCCTTGTGGCTGAAAACAGACGCTTTAGAGGCAAGCAGAACCAATTTAAGGGTAATTTTAAATCTCACATATTTACCCAAGAATAAGTTAATTAATATTAGATTCTCTGGGGATTTTGTCAAAAT
>SJYX01017096.1:0-10946 GCA_006410675.1 Oreotragus oreotragus
CTCCTGGCTGGAACCTGCCCTCCTATGACCAACCCCAGCTGGAGGTAGATGCCCCTGGTACCTCCATCCCCCACTGAGGTAAGAGCTCCCC
The DNA here is from genome assembly GCA_006410675.1 of Oreotragus oreotragus. Lineage (NCBI taxonomy): Eukaryota > Metazoa > Chordata > Mammalia > Artiodactyla > Bovidae > Oreotragus > Oreotragus oreotragus. Next base: position 92 of record SJYX01017096.1, read on the forward strand.
ACTCTTTGCTGACCTCTCTGGGGACCTGTGGCTGCAGCACGCCATCCATGGAAGGGACAGTTTGAATGCTGCAGAGTCAACTGTGATGAGCTTAAACCCAGATGGAAAAAAATGGGCCTGTGTGATTTTACCCTTCAAACCAGGCCTCACAGTCCTCCCCAAACCCATCCACCTGCTGGGAAGCTGACGGAAGTCCCAGGCCAGGCATCCTCTGGGTGGTTGGCCAGGAGAGACATTCTAGAACCTGAGGACATTCCCCGAAGACGGGGACACACAGTTCCAGGCAGGACTGGCTTGTTCTCCCCGGGGAAACAAGCGCGATGAACTCATGTTTTGATCACGGCCCGGGGGAGCCGCTCTGGCGCTGGGTGAACGGGCAGGAGGTAAACAAGCACCGAGGAGACCGGCTTCTGCTCCCTGTGCAGCTGGTCACATATAAACACAGCACAGTGGCGACAGGCTAGGAAGTGGGGAAAGAGTGGGGGAATCTCTCACCAGCCACCTCTCCCTTCCGGTGACTTTCCCCAGAGTGTGGAGTGGCTTTTCCTTCCTTAATTTCATTCTGATTGCAAAAGTAGTACACCTTCGTTGTGGCACACTTGGAAAATGCAGAAAGTGTAACAAAGCCAAAAACATCTCCAAATGGTGCTCTCTAGCCACTCTTTCACCAGCCTCCTTCCTGGCATCACGCTGGCCAGCAGCTGAACTCCTTTACTGACGTCTGTGTTTGCTGGTTTACGGTCTGCTCCTCTCCCACCACAATCTTAATTCTATCCTTTTTTTTTTGAAATGTATCTGCTGTGGGTTTGGTTAGTTGTGCATCTAGAGTGTATACAAGTTGAGTTGTACAGAAGCCCGGGAAAGAGTCTGTCTTAAGTCTGCCTGGCACACAGCTAATGACCGAGGCCCCGGAAAGAGCTGGGCATATGGTGTGTGCAGGCTCACTCGTGTCCTGTTCTTTCACGACCCCATGGACTGTAGCCCGCCAGGCCCCTCTGTGCATGGGACTGCCCAGGCAAGAATACTGGAGTGGGTTGCCATCTTCTCCTCTGAGGGATCTTCCTGACCCAGGGGTGGAACCCGAGTCTCCCGCATTGGCGGGTGGATTCTTTACCACTGAGCCACCTGTTTTATTGGATGTCTGACAAATGAATCCCGAATGATGTGTATGTTTTCACTCAGTTGTGATGACCCAGTCCATGCTATTTTGTCTACTGATCTCTGCATGTTCTTCATTGGCATGGGGAAGAGGGTGGCATGGGGGAGAGAGTGGGTGTGGCTCTGGGCCCAAACCTCTGCCCAGGGAGGATGGGGAACGACACAGAGCAAGTGGTCTAGGGATGTTGATGTCAGAGTCCTACATCTGCCCTGTGTGGGGACTACATCTCATAACTCTTTGGGGTTGTCTGTACAAAAATCTGAGAGCTTAGCTGAACTAGCCCAAGGCCTCAGAGCTGATCAGCAGTGGAGTTATACTTGGAACTGAAGCTACAATAATATAAGCTTCTTTTTTTAAAATATTAAATCAGAAATACAGGTTTCATATTAAAAAGGCTTTTAATTAAAAGAAGCTCTGAAGCACATCCTTGTCAACTGCACACTGTTCTATCGAAAGCCTTAGTCTCTGCTGATAAGAACTGAATTCAACAAAGAGGTCTAGTTAGCTGATTAATTGACTGAGGCAGGGTTCTTACAAGCATTTAAATTGAGTGATCCTGGTCTCGTTCAATGCAGAAAGATAAAGATTGTCTTGCTGTCAGATTGGTTTAATGTATGAATTTGTCCTTATCCATCTGAAAGGTAAAGCTCTATGTCTGTAAAGTATATTTGAGATAATTGTGCAAAAATTGTGGTTAAGGCAGGAGATGGTAATAATTCATCAGCTGTATATATTCATCACTTCAAATGAAATATGTCAATTTCACTTGCCAGTTAAAAATAAACTAGCTCACTTTTCTGGGTCTTTGTTCTTTCAAAACCAAAAACTTTCCCTGAATGACTTTTGAGATGACTGTTGCAATTTGCGGTCACCCACCAGTAACAGCTTACAAGCGCGATCCAACAAGAGAACTTCTAATTCAAAATTCAGCAAAGTGGGACTTCCTTGGTGGTCCAGTGGTTAAGACTTCACCCTCCAACGTAGGGGGTGCATGTTCCATCTCTGGTCTGGAAGCTAAGATCCCACATGTCTCAAGGCCAAGAAAACCTAAACATGAAACAGAGCAATATTGTAACAAATTCAGTAAAGACTTTGAAAATGGTCCCTGTAAAAAAATAATAAAATAAAATGCAGCACAGGTGTATCTGTCCCCCGAACCCAGTCTCTGTCCCAGCCAACTGATGTCGCCGGTCTTCCTTCTGGTGACTCACAGCCATCAGCACTTACCCAGCCAGAAGTGTCTCTGGTACGGATGGAACTTCACGGACCAAATCATTTCAATGAGAGGTCTTCGGGTTCTCATCTCTGGATGGCCACTCTTGTTTCTGGGAGATCTGTTCCTAAAAGTTTCCTGCAGCTCAGACCCAACCCCAACACTACCCCCGATGGGTCCAGCCACACCAAGGGCAAAGTCCCCTGGCTTAGGAGCCTCCTTGAGAAAGCCACGCCCCGAGGCTGGAGTCCCCAGAGAACCTTCTACCCCAGGACACATCCCTTGCTCAGAAGCATCTCCCCTTGCTCAGAACCCTCTACCCCAGGACATCATCCCTAGCTTAGAAGCCACGCCCCAGGAGGCTGGAGTCCCCAGAGAACCCTCTACCCCAGAACACATCCCTTGCTCAGAGGCAGATCAGGGGTGCGTGGAGGTGGGGGGTTTGGGGGGCAGGTGCTGAGCACCAGAGACTCATTCTCAAGAGATACCAGGTCCCGCAGGGAGCAAAAACCACCTCCCCCAAGCCCTCTCCTTGCTTGAAGGAGGGATTCACTGATGTAGAAGAAAACCTTCCCTCTGAGGACATGGACATTAACTGGAGAGCAAGAGGCATGAAAAAGTCACCCTCTCCATGGATGGCTAATAGAGGGCAGCTATACAGGGCACAGGTGAATTCAATCCATAGTAAACTGCAGATTTTCATTTTCACCAAAAGCTTCAGTCTTATTTCTTCTTTAACTTTTTATTTTGTATTGGGGTATAGCCAATTAACAACACTGTGACGGTTTCAGGGGAACAGTGAAGGGACTCAGCCACATGTATACATGTATCCATCTCCCCCAAACTCCGCCCCCATCCAGGCTGCCACACAACAGTGAGCAGAGTTCCCTGTGCTATACAGTAGGTCCTTGTTGGTTATCCACTTAAAATACAGTAGTGTGTACATGTCCATCCCAAACTCCCTCACTATCCCTTCCCCCTGTCAGTCTCATTCTTAATGCTAATTACCTGGGGGAAAATCAGGAGCTACCCCATTCCACTCTCAGAAGCTCTGTTTTATTTATTTGGCCACCCCATGCAGCAGGGGGGGGTCCTTGTTCCCTGGCCAGGGACTGAACCCAAGCCCCCTGCAGTGGAAGCTAGGAATCTTAACCACTGGGCCCCCAGGGAATTCCAGACGCTCACATTTCTTCTTGCCCTTAGCTGTCCTTATCAGAGTTAAGGTGGCTGCCAGACCTCTGTGAATGGTCTCCGCTCCCCTGTATCAGCAAACGGGGAGCTAAGGAGGCCTAAGAGGCCAGGTTTCTGGCCCTTCACGCAAACACAAAAGTCTCTTCTGAAAGGCCAGCTCTGCACCCCTGCCTCTGTTGATAGACTTATGAGCATTACCTCTCAGTTTTAATTATGGCATAACTATGGCAGCAATCTCTATTTCCACGTTACAAATTTATTTATTTACTTGGCTGTGCTGGGTCTGAGTTGTGGCATGCAGGATCTAGTTTCCTAACCAGGGATCAAACCCAAGCCCCCTGCATGGGGAGCATGGCGTCATAGCTACTAGACTATCAGGGAGGTCCCTCTAGCTCCAAGGAGTTGATCATTAGCTGGACTGACTGCAAGGCCATGTTGCTAAGCAAAAGTAGAGATGAGATTCAAACCTCTGTCTTCTAACTCTAGGTTAATGCTCCCTCCTCCTTGGCTGGCTGCACCCCCAGAATCCCAGTCATGCTTCTTCTCCATCCATCCTAGTCCCTCTTCTCCATCCATCTGGGTACCACCAAGTTCCAGGTCCAAGGCGAGGCCCCCTTTCTTCAGGAAATAAATACTTCGACTTAAAGCAAGATGCTTTGCCTGATGTGAATATAGTACTGCTTAGCTACATAATGTGCTTCTGGGCATTGAAAGTCAGCCCCAAAAGAGCTCTTTCAGGCAGCATCTGCTGAAGTCTGTGGCTAATTGACTGTCTGGGGAGGCTGATGCAGCTGTAGCGAAATGCTGATCTTCCAGTCTCATCACTCAGAGTGAGCTGTTGAGCTGGGATACCGTTTCCTCCATGTGTCAGCATGTTTGAAACAGCTGCTGACGACTCTGGTAAAGCCCAGTGGGAAGTGGGGACTCCCCGAAAGCAGCCTGTGACCTAAAGACATTCAGCCCCCAGGCCAGTGATCCCAGTCCCGCTGGAAGTCAGAAAGCAGAGGTTCTCAGCCCTGGCTGCAAGATGGACTCACCTAGAGAGCTTACCAAAATTTCCGACATCTGGGCTCCACCCCAGTGCAATTGTACTGAAACTTCTTGGTAGAAATGGAATGTGCTTGCATGCTCAGTTGCATCTGACTCTGAGATTTCATGGACTGTAGCCTGCCAGACTCCTCTGTCCATGGGATTTCCCAGGCAAAAATACTGGAGTGTGTTGCTATTCCCTTCTCCAGGGGATCTTCTTGACCCACATCTTTAGCATCTTCTGCGTTGGTGGGTGGCGGGCAGGTTCTTTACCACTAGTGCCACTTGTGAAGACCTAGAAATGGAATACATATATATTCATACGTATATATGCTGCTTAGACGGTAGCCTACCAGGCTCCTCCGTCCATGGGATTTTCCAGGCAAGAGTACTGGAGTGGGTCGCCATTGTCTTCTCCGATTCATATATATATAGGGTTGGTCAAAAAGTTCATTTGGCTTACTTCACTCTGTATAATGGCATTGAAACATGTACACTATCATGTAAGAACGAATCACTAGTCTAGGTTTGATACAGGATACAGGATACTTGGGGCTGGTGCCCTGGGATGACCCAGAGAGATGATATGGGGAGGGTGGTGGGATGGGGGTTCAGGGTTGGGAACTCATGTACACCCGTGGTGGAGTCATGTCAATGCATGGCAAAACCAATACAGTATTGTAAAGTAAAAAAAAATAAAATTTAAATTAAAAAAAAAAGTTCATTTGGGTTTTTCAGTAGGATGTTAATGGAAAACCTGAATGAACTTTTTGGCCAACTCAATATATAGTTAACTGTCTCCTTTCCAGGTGACTCTAATATGCCACAAGGACTGAGAACAATCATTGTAGTGAATCAACAAATAGGAGATGGAGTGTTCCAAAGAATGGACATTGCTGTGGTTCCTTTTAAAAGGAGTCTTGCAAGGGAGGTCACTGAGTTCCCCTCACTCAGCCCTGTTTCCATAAAACCAACCTCAGCTGTCTCCAAGTGGGCGAGTGCTAGTCTCTCCACTCTGGCACCTTCTCCTTTGGGCTCCCTTCTTATATCGACTAGCCTAGACCTTTCTTCACAGCAAACTGGAGCGCTCAGCTGGGTTCAACTTAAGAAAGGCAAACAAATACGCACACTCATCCAGAAAGAAACGATGGGGTTGCAGACGTTAACAGTAGTTTGGGAGTTGGCAGAAGGTACCCTGCTTTTAAGATTTTTAAAAAGAAAAACAAAGTGTTGCTCAGTTATTTATAATGGGATAAAAATGGGAAATCACTTTATAGTTTAAAAAAGAGAGCTATATCCAGGGACTGCCCCTGGTGGCCCAGTGGTTAAGACTGTGCTTCCACTGCAGGGGGCAAGGGTTCGATTCCTGATCGGGGAACTAAGATTCCACATGCCTCAAGGTGTGGCCCACCTCCCCTCCCAAAATAGTGTTTGCTGTTGTTCAGTCGCTAGGCCATATCTGACTTTTTATAACCCATGAGCTGCAGCATGCCAGGTTCCTCTTCCCTCCACTATCTCTCAGAGTTTGCTCAAATTTATGTTCATTGAGTAGGTGATGCTATCCAGCCCCTCATCCTCTGCCACCCTCTTCTCCTTTTGCCTTCAATCTAAACATTGTAATATCTGTACAATTAAATAATCAGGAGTTGGGCATCTGCATAATGAAATTCAACACAACCATTGCAAAGGATGCTGTGGCTGAAAATTTAATGACACTGGAGGCTCTATATGCTGTATTGCATGAAAAAGCCTGGTCCCAAGATAATCCGTACCATGGGATCCCAATTTTAAAAATATGCATGTGTTTAAGATATTTTTTAAAAATGAAAAACATTCCATGCATTAACAGCCAATTACCACAGAATGTTGGGGATAAATATGTATTTTTATTTTTCTACTTGATCTTTATTTCTATAATAAACACACATTAATTTGGTGAGGGGAAAAGCATAATAAAAAGCTTAGATGCTGAGCCACTGAACTGATCCCTAAAAATGTGCCATTTTCAACAGAAAGATGCAGCATTTCAGGCTGAAATAAAGTTTCACAGCATAATTAATGACATTCAAATAATGACAACAATATAGATCATTCCCTGGGATAAAGAACTTCTTTAAGGCAAATGTCCACATTTCCTTGGAGTTAAATGTTAATCTGATAGAACCCAGCCCCCTGGAGAGGAGATGGATTTTAACTTATGTGAAATTTTTATGAACTCATCAGTGGGTTGGAGCAAAGAGCAGGACCAGAATAGAGTCACAAAGAGGTCTAGGAAGATAAAGCATTTCTTATTAATTCACCACTGCTTTGTTAAAAAGACATGAACCTGGATGAAGCTCTTACTTACCTGGGGTCTGCAAAACAACACCTACAAGCCTTAGTCACGTCCCAAGGTGGGAAGCAGGGCTGGAGGCAGCAAGTCTGCAAGAAAGGAAATTTACCAAATCCTTCACCATGGACAGGCTGGGGAAGCCACGCTTGGCATCTCTCGCCATGGGTCACCTTCTGCAGAGAAAAGAGAAGAAACAGAAAAGCTGGAATGGTATTCACTTAAATAAAAATTTCAAGTCGGCTTGATGGGGTCTTAGAGAGCCCAGACGTCACCACCATAAATAGTTAAATACGATACGTGAAATCCTCAATGCCTCATGAACAGTCCAGAGCTCTAGTTTTCTACCAGTGTGGATCAGTCAGTTCACAGTGCCTAATTTCCCTGATTGAACCCAGGGAAAGGAATCTGAAGGGCTCGGCTGCTGTAAAGCAGGGAGGCGGCAGTTAATGAAGAGGCCGTAGTATCTGACTGCATTCATTCCTAGCATTACGACCACTGCACTTCGATGCAGGGCAACCAGGTTCTTCCATTTATCTTTCTTTCCTTCCTTCTCCTCCTCAGTACTTACTGAGCACCTACTCTGTTGATTGATAGGGGTTGTGGAATCACAGAGGAAAATAGCAGGCACAGAGGAGCACAGGTCAGAAAGTCTTCCCAGAGGAAAGACCATTTAAGTGTTTTTTTTTTAATTGAGGAGAAATTAACACAGCATAAAATGTATCATTTATTTTATAATAAAAAAATTTAATTAAAAACTAATTTTTATTGGAGTATAGGTAGGCTGCAGTCCATGAGGTCGCAAAGAGTCAGGTACGACTGAGCGACTTCACTTTCACTTCTCACTTTCATGCACTGGAGAAGGAAATGGCGGCCCACTCCAGTGTTCTTGCCTGGAGAATCCCAGGGACTGGGGAGCCTGGTGGGCTGCCATCCATGGGGTCGCACAGAGTCGGACACGACCAAGGCGACTTAGCAGCAGCAGCAGCATAGTTACTTTATAATGGTGTGTTAGTTTCTACTGTACAGCAAAATGGATCGGCCATACATATACTAAAATCATTTTAAAGTGTACAATTCAGGGACTTCCCTGGTGATCCAGTAGTTAAGATGTGACCTTCCAGTGCAAGGGGTGCAGGTTTGATCCCTGATGGAGGAACTAAGATCCCATATGCCTTACACGGCCAAAAAACCCAAAGACAAGCAACATTGTAACAAATTCAATAAAGACTTTAAAAAATGGTCCATATTAAAAAAAAGTATGGCTAAGCCCCTTTGCAGTCCATCTGAAACTATCACAACATTGTTAATCAGCTATATTCCAAAATAAAAACTTTTAAAAAAAGAGAAAAAGGGAGAAAAAAATAACAGAGCACCATTCAGTGGTATTTAAAACATTCCCATCATTGTGCAACCGTCACCTATATGTCGTTCCCATTCTGTCACCCCAAAAGGAATCGCCATACCCAATAAGCAGTTACTTCCCATACACAGAGTTTAAAAACAAGAAGCAAGCACTTCATAGGCAGGCTTGGAAAGGAGGCCATTCCAAAAGAGGAAATTCACAAAGCCCTTGGGACATCAGGTCACTTGGGATGGTGCAAATGTGTGTGCTGCAGAGGTGAAGAAGCGATGGGATGAGGCAGGAAAGAAAGGCAGGAGGGGAGGGGAAGATCACGGTGCCACCTAGGTCCCGTTAAGCAGCTCGAGTCAGTCAAGGGTGGTAAGGAGGAATCGGTGGTTCTGGGACACAGTTGAGTAATCTTCAGCTCTGGGGAGACACTGTCAACTTTAACACGAATGCAGTTTGAGCTAGGATTTCTCAACCTTGGCACCACTGACATTTTGGGGTCTGATCACTCTTTGCTGTCCTTTGCACTGTAAATTTTTTTCACAGCATCTCTGGCTTCCACCCACCACCAGAAGCATCCATCCCATTCCACCCCAGTCCAGTTATGACAACCAAAGATGTCTCCAGAAGTTGCCAAATATTCCCTGGGGGAGAGGCATATTATTTCCCCACTTAACATATCCTGGGGATCGTTCAATATCAGTACATAGCAAGTTACCTTTCTTTTTTAACAGCTGCATAGTATTCCATGATAGAGATTTACATAATTTATTTACCCATCCTCCTTCTGACGGATATTCAGGTTACTTACCACCTTTCTTTTACAGTCAATGCTGTTATCAACATCTTTATATTTGTGAGGTGAAGGTGAAAGTCACTCAGTCGTGTCTGACTCGTGACTCGTGGACTGTAGCCTGCTGGACTCCTCTTCCATGGGATTCTCCAGGCAAGAATACTGGAGTGGGTAGCCATTCCTTTCTCCAGGGGATCTTCCTGACCCAGGGATTGAACCCAGGTCTCCCGCATTGCAGGCAGATTCTTTACTGTCTGAGCAGCCCACATTATTTCTTGAAAACATTCTGAGCAATTTTGTCCCACTGTTACCTTTAATTTGCTCTCAACAACTGCATCAAGTTGCTAGAGTCCATTTTGCAGATAAGAAAACTGAACTGAGAGTGGTATAGCGACTTGCCCTTGGTCTAAGAGCATCACATCCAGTGCCAGAATATAGGATTTCCGACTTCAAGCCTTGTTCTTTCCATCATTGCACCCGGTGGCTCTGATGATTCTCGACAGAGAAGGAAACTCTGGTTAGGCAAAGGGCAGCTGATGGCTATCAGGAGGACTCTGATCTCTTGGGCTTGTTTATATGTAACAGGAGAGGGCTCCCTCACTAAGAGAACAGGATTTTGTATGTGTGATGTGTGTATGCACGCAGGCATGTACAAAGCAAAGTACTAGGTGTACACTCCACGTGTTAATGTGCTGTAATACATTGGTAAGGATGGAAGGAAGCTGCCAAATATTCTTGAACAGAATGATGAGAGATTAGAACTTGTTTAGGAAGATAAACTAGGCAGCTATGTGCAGAGCGGGCAGAGAGAGGTTAGATGGGAGGCAGGGCACCCTGTCTAGAGGGTGGCTGCTGTATGCGGTTTGGAAATGAATCACAGGGCCCCGGCTTGTGGGAGAGGACTCAGAACTGATTCCAGGGCAAAACCCCCCAAAATGCTGTATTTTCAGACTGTTATCTTTTTTTTTGGCAGCTGCAGAATCTTATTATACCACCCAGGGATCAAACCTGTGCCCCCTGCATTGGGAGCATGGAGTCTTAAATACTGGACCACCAGGGAAGTGTGTGTGTATTCTCCTTAATGAGGAGAACTGTTAAAAAAAAAGTGCCACATTTACTAAGACAGAACTTGTCACTTTGCAGGAATAATTACGTTTAAACCGTATTTTCTTGGCCCTGAGTTAAAAGGAGTTCCCATCCATAGTTGCCTGCTCTCCCTCAAACTGTAAGCAGTTTCACCAGTAAAAGATTCACTGGATGTTTGAGAGAATCTAAAAGAAATGTACTAATTAAGAGAAAGTGACTGTTTCCTAAAGAGCTGTATATCTCAAAGGAGGGAAAATGAATGGCACAGATCAGGATCACAAATTAGCAGGCAGTTTTACAAGGATGACGAGAACACTGTTGAGCATCTCTGGGATTCCTCTAGGCAGAAAGCTATGACAGCCTTTCAGCTCCCAATCTTCTTGGCTTTTAAGTGTCTTCGGAGAGTTAGTAATAAAGAGCTCTGCAAGCTCATCAGCTCTGCCAAAGTGGGAAATCTTAGCCGAGTGGAGCAGAAGGTGTTGGGTTGAAGTGTATTCCTGTTTCAACTCAGCCGGCAAATCTGTCTTCAGAAGGAGGAATACACTTGTTTTCCTCATGGCTCTTGCTTTAGAGAAAATGTCCTGATAGCTAACACTTTTGGTGAGATTCCCTGACCTTTTTTTAAAAAACTTCTAGGAGAAGGCAATGGCACCCCACTCTAGTACTCTTGCCTGGAAAATTCCATGGATGGAGGAGCCTGGTGG
>SJYX01017097.1:0-15930 GCA_006410675.1 Oreotragus oreotragus
GGAAGGATTGGGGGCAGGAGGAGAAGGGGATGACAGAGGATGAGATGGCTGGATGGCATCATCGACTCTATGGACATGAGTCTGAGTGAACTCCGGGAGTTGGTGATGGACAGGGAGGTCTGGCGTGCTGAGATTCATGAAGTCACAAGGAGTCAGACGTGACTGAGAGAATGAACTGAACTGAACTGAATTTGCCTTGATTCATGTACATAACATGCAAGGTTCCTATGCAAAATTGCTCTTTACAGCATCAGACTTTACTTCCATCACCAGTCCCATCCACAACTGGGTGTTGTTTCTGCTTTGGCTCCATCTCTTCATTCTTTCTGAAGTTATTTCTCCACTCATCTCCAGTTGCATATTGGGCCCCTACCGACCTGGGGAATTCATCTCTCAGAGTCCTATATTTTTGCCTTTTCATACAGTTCATGGGGTCCTCAAAGCAAGAATACTGAAGTCGTTTGCCATTCCCTTCTCCAGTGGACCACATTTTGTCAGAACTCTCCACCATGACCTGTCCATCTTCGGCGGCCCTACAAGGCATGACTCAGTTTCACTGAATTAGACAAGGCTGTGGTCCAGGTGATCTGTTTGGTTAGTTTTCTATGATAGTGGTTTTTATTCTGTTGGCCCTCTGATGGATAAGGATAAGAAGCATATGGAAGCTTCCTGGTGGGAGAGACTGACTGAGGGGGAAATTGGGTCTTTTTCTGATGGGTGGGGCCATGCTCAGTAAATCTTTAATCCAATTTTCTGTTGATGGGAGGGGCTGTGTTCCCTCCCTCTTGTTTTACCTGAGGCTTTTACCTTTGTTTATTTTCTGTTCTCTTTGCCATCTGAATTCTCTTTCCTGGTTGCAGAATTTTNGGGTGGGGCCATGCTCAGTAAATCTTTAATCCAATTTTCTGTTGATGGGAGGGGCTGTGTTCCCTCCCTCTTGTTTTACCTGAGGCTTTTACCTTTGTTTATTTTCTGTTCTCTTTGCCATCTGAATTCTCTTTCCTGGTTGCAGAATTTTTTCCATATGAGTAGTGGCTCAGAGGTTAAAGCATCTGCCTGCAATGCAGGAGACGTGGGTTCAATCTCTGGGATGGGAAGATCCCCTGGAGAAGGAAGTGGCAACCCACTCCAGTATTCTTGCCTGGAGAATCCATGGACGGAGGAGTCTGGTGGGCTACAGTCCACAGGGTCACAAAGAGTCGGACACGACTGAGCAAGCGATTAACTTTTATTTATTTTTAAGGAAGCTAACTTACTTCTTACTCTATAACCTGGAAAATCTCACTACTTGCTCCTCACCCTTACACCAAAAGATAATGCATAGACATAGGCTTGGTCAGCCAGAAGGCTTGTTTGGAATGTGGAATCAGAAATAGGGTGCCTTCCATAATGAGGTGTCCGTTCTGGAACTGGAAGCAGCTATATCCATTTGCTGTGGCATGAATGGCAGTGTACCCAGTGTTGGCATCCGCAGTGTTGGTGACAGGAGTGGCAAGCTATGACATCAGTGGTGGATCAGTGTCCTCACCAAAATAGTTTGGTGGCACAGTTTCTAGCTGGTTTGCGCTGTCTGGCCTCTCCTTTATTTCCACTTTTTGAGCCAGGTTCTTATGCTTGCTCAACTATTATGTGAGCAACCCAGTGATTCTTCTAACAAATGCCTTTTCTGCTTTAACTAGTTAGTTTTGTGATGTCTAAAATTATTACAAGTGGAAGAGTTTAGGGTAAAATTATGAGAGCTTTTAATGTCAGCTTAAGGAATTTAAGCATTATAGGAAATTACCAGTGTTAAATGGTTTTGAGCAGTAGGATGGCATTACCTACTAAGTGATGCTTTGTGAAGATTAATGTCAGAGCTGGAAAGGTAATATAGGAGATGTGGGTCATATTAGCAAGGGATCTAGTTTTCAGGAGAAGAAGCTAAACAGGTTGAATTTGAGTTATTTGACCAGTGAAAGTATAATCAGATAACAACATTATGGAATTCAGCATAGATCAGAAAATTGAGTCCAAATTTTAATAATAATAATGTGTGTTAGTGTTGTAAGCAAAGTGATTATTGCTCTGATAAAGAATTATAGAGCATTGGGCCTCTATATATAAACTACATAAACTACTCTGACAGGCCTGAGAGCTAACATATGGATCACACACAGGGGCAGTGGTTCAATCTGACAGTGGTTCTCTCTTTTCAGTGTTGCCTCACTTGTAATATGTATTTGAATTGGGGCAGGAGACATGTGCCCATCAAGAAAGATCCAAAGATGATTAAATAAGCTCCTTCTCCTGCAGTCCCCTACTCCACTACAAACGCATTTACCTAGGAGTCTTCTTTTGTGGAAAGTGAAAAAAAAAAAAAAAAAAGAACAGAAACAAATACTGGCTACCCATATGTTATGGGCTGATAGAAAATGAATTCATAAAAATAGAACAAGAAGAATCATCCAGGAAGCATCAGATTGCCAGAACTCTTGGCAGCTGAATTCTACCTCCCTATTTTAATATCTGGAAACCTACTTAGAAAGTGAGGCAGGATTTTATAAAAAGTATAAAATATCAGGCTTAAAGTGATTCCTTTATTTTGCACCTAGAATCCCGGAGATAGTAGAGGACAGAGGAGCCTGGCATGCTGCAGTCAATGGGTTACACAGAGTTGGACCCGACTTAGTGACTGAACAACCAAACAACAGAAATCCTCGCACTGCTTAATAAGAACTCTAACTCCTTTCAGTCAGGATATTCAAGGATGATATTACACATAAAGGACGCTCTTCCATAGCACTCTGGTTAAACGAAAAATTTCAGAAACAGCTTTCTGGATCTTCCAGAATAAAGGCTTCAAGTTGTATTCCCCTATTTATTACTGTAATATAGTGAATTGAAAACTAGATAAATTCCGTGTCATTGATGCAAAACAGAGTTGTGNTCTGGTTAAACGAAAAATTTCAGAAACAGCTTTCTGGATCTTCCAGAATAAAGGCTTCAAGTTGTATTCCCCTATTTATTACTGTAATATAGTGAATTGAAAACTAGATAAATTCCGTGTCATTGATGCAAAACAGAGTTGTGGGGCAAAGCCCATAGCATTTAGTCAAGAGTCGTGTTTTGCCACCAATTGTTTGCTTTGAAGATTTTCTTGCCTTTTCTCCACCTCAGCTTTCTTCTCTCATAAGGGGCAAGATCATTGAGGGCCTTGGCGGAAAAGATTGAGAAACTGAAGGAAAATAAAATTGGCTATGAGAGGGAATGAACAGATGATGCTGCAGGATGAAATTGCAGCCTTCAGAGCAGAAGTTGAGAACAGTTGCTACTTTGTTTAAAGGTCATTGCTCACATTTCAATAGGAATGAGTGGTTTTGTCACATTTTGAACCTGTTGTCTTTGTCTAGGGTGGACCCTACCCTTTTCTACCAGTTATCTGTTTACCTTTTAACATAATTAGGCAGACCAGATTGGTATTTAGTCTTGTTCTGACAACAGCAAATTAGGCTTAACTCTTTAATTACAATGAGAAGGAAATCACCTTTCTGATATCCTTCAATTAGCTCAAGCAGCTGTTAAGTTATAATTAAAATTTCACATGGATCATTTGAGTTCTTGGAATGTTTCCATTTAATAACAAAACATTTGCATATATGCATTCAGTTTTCAACAACCTTTTCAAATCTGTCAATGGTAAACCAAGAACATTGATACAGTGTCAAACAAAATCTTTGTCATCTTGTAAGCAGACAGCTGGGTCCTACGGAATGAAAAATGGAAATAGAAGAAGGTGGTCAAAAAATATTAGTTTCTCCAAGTTTTCTGGAGCTTGTTCATGGAATTAAATTTTTGTTTAATTTATGATTCTCCAAGAGAGGAGAAAAGCACTAACCAGGAGTGAGTGGTTATTTGGTGTTTAACAAATGGATGCCTGCATTATATGCATACCATTATTCAGTGCAACAGTCATCCACCATGTCTTTACAACTGGATTCTTGTCTCCATGGACTTTTAAAAATATAAATGTGAGGGGGAAAATTACATGTAAAAACTCAAATATTTCTTTTCTTTTATTTCTATTTTATCCTGAGAATTGAGTTCACGAAAATAATTTCTCTTTTTGAGTTACTCTGGCCAATATCTCTGATACAGCTCTGGATTTAAATATTAATATGTATATAAAAACAAGGTGAAAGAATAAACATGTTAAACATGCTTAGAATTTATATTTTGTATTTTGAAAAACTAAATGCTGATTACATTAAACAGAATCCAACTGAAGCATCACAGGAATATTTTTAAAATTATGTGTAAAAACTTGAGTTTATGGAAACTGAATGGCAGAAAACTGATTACAAGAGGACATAAATCTTTTCTCTGTTTCTTAAGATATAATTTGTATTTTCTATTCTTTAACATTAGTGCAAAGAATTGATTTTCTAAAAATCTGTTGGCTAATAACAGTATTGGGTGGTTAAGCTTTTAAAATCTATATCCAAGTCCCAAAAACTATTTTTAACAAGCCAGGATTCTATTCCTGCTTACTTATTGACAGTCTGTATCGACAAGTAGAATTCTATATTGGCTAAGAACCTAATGATATCTTCCCAACCCTCAATCTGTAATGTATACTATTGAATTTAAGCCACCAAGATAATTGTGTCCCTGGGAATTAAAGAATGCGTGTAGAGAAAGAAAAGAGATGGAAGAGCAATGTCTACTATCACAATTGTACCAGTGTGCCCACTTCGGGGGCTACCAGCTGTTATCTGCACATTTTCCATCTGCCTTTACTAATTTTATTATGACCTTTTAGAACTGACTTCATCTGGTAGAGAGTTGGCTCTGACACATTCATTTAGTCAATTTTATCTTTGAACAACTAAAGAGAAGAATGAGTAACAAGTAGGTGTCTATGCAGGAAAATGTTCCAAACTAATATCCTATTATTCTTCTGTTAGGAAATAATGTTGTTGAGTGATTTTAAGATTCAGCTCAAATACTTACAATTACTAATTGGCAAATCCACAGGTTACCTTTAGGGAATTGGTGTTAGAGATAAACTCTCAAGCAGTTCAGGATTCTTTGGAAAATGTTTGTTTAAAGAGGTTTTTTACATTTTATGCAGATGAAAATCAGAATCCTAGAAGGTAATTCCCTTTATTCTGATTTCAAATCTAGAAAGATTCACATTAACTTTTTTTTCGTTGCGTTTTCCCTCACACACACACACACACACACACACACACACACACACTCTCAACACCTTATTAATAACAAGGTGTTTAGAACTCTTACTGTGTGCTCTGGTTCACTTACTATGAACAAACCATTTTATTTATCCCAACAATCCAACAAGCTAGCTTTTATTATTGTACATATCATCCATAAGAGAAAACTGAACCCATAAAAAGTTGAATCTATGAGTTTAAATCTGCATGAGTCTTAAATGTAAAGCCCATTTTTGTTCTCTTTCCAAGATGGAGTTATATTCATTAATCATTAATTTGATTAGTTAGCTCTACTTGATCTCTAACTTTTCTAGAATCTAGGAATACAAAGGTGAGTGAAATAGACATGAATCTCAAGGTTTGAAAGTATGTGAAATGTGTTCTCCTTGTAAATTGATCATACTGTCAATGAGCAATTTCTGCACATTCATAGGCTTTAGTCCTCAGCACATGGTATTTAGTGATGCTGCGGAGGCCTCCAACAATGCTGGGAATCTTCTGAATTCTGTAAGACAGTATGTAGAATCCAGTCTGGTGGCTGTGTTAGCCTTAGCTGATTGTTTAGGTCTTGGAGAAGACTCGAGATTCCCTTGGACTGCAAGGAGATCCAACCAGTCCCTCCTAAAGGAAATTAGTCCTGGGTGTTCATTGGAAGGACTGATGTTGAAGCTGAAACTCCAATATTTTGGCTAGCTGATGCGAAGAGCTGACTCATTTGAAAAAACCCAGATGTTGGGAAAGAGTGAAGGTGGGAGGAGAAGGGGACAACAGAGGATGAGATGGTTAGATGGCATCACTGACTCAATGGACACGAGTTTGGGTAAACTCCAGGAGTTGGTAATGGAAAGGGAAGCCTGGCATGCTGTGGTTCATGGGGTCACAAAGAGTTGGACATGACTGAGCAACTGAACTGAACTGAACAGCCATACAACCATAGAGTGCTGCAGGACCCAGCATTAGACATGGGGTCAGTTTCCGAGTTGCTCTTGGAATTTACCTCAGTTTTCTAACAGTCTGCATTCCACTGACCCGCCCTCTAAGGGGAGAATACCCTCTCTAGTTCCTCCTTTGTTAATAGGCTACATGAAAGCCAAAAGGAAGTTTTGGATGTCTTTTGTTCCCATCAAGATAAAAGATAATACCTTTACCCTGACTCATGCCTGGGGACAATCAGGAGGAAGGGAAGATGTTAAACATTAGGGATCTAAGTCTGAAAAAATTGTATTCTGAGCAATGTGAATTTACAGATTTGTAATAATGCCTTAGAGGAGCTTGCTCCATTAGTAGGATTTGATGTTGAAAATGTGAAGAGTGTAGAGCATACCACAAACAGGAACAAAGCAAAGCCTGTGAATTGTAGCCATTTGCACATCATTTATATACTAGCTATTTGTTTATCAGCAGCCACTTCCATCTAGTTACATATGCTAAATAGAAGAATTATATACAGAATTGCTGGAACTCATATACAGTTGCTCAGCATAGGAAGAGTCTTCTGATTAAATACTATTTTCCAGGGTGTAATCAATAATTTTCCTAATTATCCTTCTTATTGGACACCATCAATATTATCACTCTCTCTTTTATTTAGGTTTCACAATGTGCCAGGTATTACCCCAAGCAGTCCCCATACACTCCATCCTCATACACACTCAATCTTCGCCATTGTGCAGATGAGAAAACTAAAGCTGGGACAGGGTGACTGACTTGCTCAGTGGCCCCCTCCCCACAGTGTGTGGCAGAGACTGGCAGAATTCCGGTCTGCTGATATCACAGATGCTTCTTACCTTGAACTAATGTTCCTCACAGAAAGGCTGTTCTGCCCTGGCTGCTGTAGGTCACCCACATGTGGAACCTGCATGTTCTTATTTAGGGACTCTCTAAAGTCTTTCTTTGTTAAGTTTTATTTCTGTTTCTTATGTTTTTCTTTGACTCTAAAGCACAGATCCATAGATTAGCATATTTTGTGTAGATATTTTTATCTTCTAGTTTTATGGTAATTTAAGGATTGTGAACACATGTCAAAGTGAGGTTATAATTTTTTCTTTTACAAATAGTCACTCATTAGAGATTTTTTTTCTTCTGGGTTTCATTATTTAAGTATTTCTCAAATAACTATGCCTTTAATTATTGAATTTAATAATGGAGACTCTGTGATTGATTTTTCTTAAAAAGTTTAGAGAATTGAACTAAATGATGGTCACAGTGTTATTACCTAAGACCTCTCTGTCCCTCTCTAATCATTATTTATATTTTATTGATAACTAGGTGACTTAGCAAATCTGTTGATATCTCTGAGCCCTTACATTTCTTATATAGAATAATGTTTCTGATACTTTATTCAAAGGCATTTTCAAACACCAAGTCTCTAGTATTATTTTAAGCCTTTGAAGGAAGGACCTGGTTAATTGTTTTACGGTGGAGAAGACTTTGGAAATGAAATTGGAAGAATAGAAATCTATTAAATATATACTTTAGGTTAGAAGTGGGACACTTCCATATTAAAATTAAAACATTTATATAAAAAATAAATAAATTCCCACCCATTCCTAGTATTAATAACCTTTTAATTCTTTCTTCAAAAAGGCAATCAGTTATAGGAAACTCTCACTTGCAGTTAATAAGCCAAAGCTCTATCAGGCTAGAACCTATTGCAACTTAAGACCAGCAGTTAAAATACTAGATAAGTAGATTGCTTTGTGTGACAGGTTTTTCCAAGACGTTTAGTGTGACAGTTAAAAAATAATAATAATTTCTAAGCAGCAGCAGTGGATTTGCTAAAGGGATAGTTGATAAAGATTTCCACAAAGAATAATCAACACATGTCTGCATACTGGTACTTTCTAGGTCAGCTGTCTTTTGGTATTCATTGTAAGCATCATTCAATATGACAATTATAGTATTTGGTTATTACTTAATATGATATATGTCTTTTTTCTACTTAGATTAACTCAATGGATATAAAAACTATGTCTTATGCTTCTTCACATTCCCCTACAATATGTTGCATAGAGCTAAACATATCATAACATTATAATAAATTTTTACAGGATTGGATAAATTTATATTAGAAATATTATTGATGTATTTTGCTTAAAGCAAGAAATATCTCTAAATAATAGCTATTCTACTGTTTCTATATATTCCATATTCCAGTTGCTAAATCATACATTGAAAATTCTTTTTAGACAATGTTCAGACACAGGCCTCCATTTTTCTTGGTGCATTAGTTATCATGTGAGGAACCTTATAGTGGACACTTATTATGCAGAAATCGAGCCCTAGTATCTGAGATGCAATTCCAGCATACTGGGAGTAAGTCAGAGGCATCTTTACTTTTAAAAACACCACAAGTGATACTGAGGTACAGCCAAATTGAAAAAAATCTGAAAACTAGTGTAGGGTGACCACAAAGAATTCTATAGAAACTGTCCTAAGACATCACATAGTTATTTGGTTAAAAAAAATAATGAATAATTGACTTACTTTTTAAAAATAGGTTTATTTTAATTGGAGGCTAATTACTTTACAATATTGTACTGGCTTTGCCACACATCAACATGAATCTGCCACTACTTTTTATGTATTTTTAGTAAACTGAATAGAGTAAAAGCATAGTTGTCACATTAGTAGACTGCTTGAAATAGGCTTGACTAAAAATTACCTTTGTGCATACACTAGACCATCCAAGATAGGGAGAGTGTACAAACATCAACATCTGAAATGTTTCATGTCCCTTGATGATTATCTCCCCTGTGTTGCAAAAGGTTTTCTACTTCACTTCAGGGTCAGAAAAGCAAAGCAACAAAATAGAAAACCTGTGGATTGTTTCAAGTAATTATTTATTTATGTACATAAGTATGTATATAACATATATCTACACATGTGTAGATATAGAATACATACAAGTGCATATATTTCTATGTTGAGGACTTTTAAGAATCTCATACAGTTTTTTCTTTGACTCTAAAGTATATTTTGGCTGAGTCGCTTTGTTGTCCACCTGAAATTATCACAACACCACTAATCAGCTACACTCCAATATAAAATAAAAAATAATAATAAAGTATAAGGTATTTTGTCTGATGTGGATTCTTTTCTCTTTCAGTTGCATGAAAAATTTGCATGCTAGTTTACAGATTTACATACTACTGTATGGTTTGTTAATTTTGTCTTTTAAGAATCCAAAAAAGAAGAAAGTACATAACAAAATTGTATAAATAATGAACAAATCATAAAAATCACCTTCAGTAACCTCATTCTGAAATTTAGATGTTATTCCATTTAATTTTAATAGAAAGTCATTGGACATGCTAATAAAATATATTGGCAAGGTTCCTTTCTAATATAATAGAACAAAACAGTGAAATAGCTGCACAAACTTCACTTTTCATTTTTACTCAAAACATGCAGAAAAGGCAACTTGTCTGTGAATTGGTATTGAGCTTGCTTGTTATGAGTTATGGATGTTTTAGCAATAAAATTTGGCTTTCTGGAACAAATGGGTGTTCAAACCTGATTTTATTAGTGTAGTTGAACATTGTGGAACTAAAACAGGGAAATTTCTGCATATTGCTACAATTTGAGGCCACATGGATCATAAACTTTTCTATTTATATTTCACTGATGGACATAAATGGCATTATCTCATCAGGAAAAGAAAGGAGGCAAGGAATACACAACTTTAGTTTAGAAACTGTACATCTTGTTACTGAATGTCAGATAAAGGTGAAGCTTTTAAATAGGAGGCCCCTTGATTTAGTACCTTTAATGTGCAGAGGAAGGGATGTGCAGGGATCATCATTAGCGTGACAGGGTGAAGGGGGCAACACGTATCTTCTGCTGCTCTGGGAAAGAGGATGGATCTTGTACAGCTCTGATGTCAGAACCTCCATCACCTTTCTCACAGATGATGTAGATTTTAATTGTACTCCAGGCTGACTCGCATCGCACCAGCTCCTACGTGACATTCAGATAGATGAAGCCATTTGTTGGCATTATCAGAGCCAGCTGTGTGCTTGGCTGCAGCTACAGTAGGCATTTTATCTCATGCATAATCCTCTCATTGAGAGGGGATCACAAGCATCTGAACCATATGGCAAATAATTTTATTATGATCAAAAAAGGACTCTTGAAGCTAGTTAAACAGAAGAGTCCTTGAAATTCAATCAGAAGAAGTTTTGTTTTCATGTCACACCATCATCCTAAATGAATTCTTAGTACTGCTACGATAAATAGAACCACTTTGCCATGCCTGCAAAGTGAGAATGAACTTAAAATTACTTCACCTGCAAGTTTTTAATCTTCTCAATTTTGAAGAATTTATTTGGATTTAGAGGAGAGAGTTTGGATTTCTAAGACTGAAGGCAGCGTGTGATTTAAAATAATTATGATGATAATACCTCTTCAAACATGAGAACCTCAAACGAAATGAGACAAACTTGAGTTTATGCCCTTCGTGAATTTATATCCTCAAACTTGAGTTTGTATCCTAACAGCTATATCACATAAAGGCTAATTGTTTTTTCTTTAGGGCAAGTAAAGTTTTAAAAGAAAGAAAGAAAACCTGTTATTTCACAGGTCACCTAATGATCCTGTAAGTTTAGCATACATCTTCAAAGGAAAAAAGCAGACTTGTCTTTTCCACATGGTGTGATTTCCTGCACATTGTCAAGGAAATGCATGGGTCTCCATAGCAAAGGCATGTAATCCGCTGCCCTTCTGTCCAAGGAAGTGATGGGAAGCAGCTGTTATAGGACAAGCCAGTTCTGCTTAAGGGGAATTGTGTGAGGCTGTGGCAAGCAGCTTAGTTGTTCTATCAAACTAGAATTGCTTCCAGCTATAATATTCCTACATTAATTGTGACTTTTATTAATCACAAAGGGTGTTTCAAAACTCTGGTTCAAATGTTACAAGGCCATAAAACAGCAACCTGCCTAATCTTACCTTG
Organism: Oreotragus oreotragus; assembly: GCA_006410675.1. Taxonomy (NCBI): domain Eukaryota; kingdom Metazoa; phylum Chordata; class Mammalia; order Artiodactyla; family Bovidae; genus Oreotragus; species Oreotragus oreotragus. The sequence continues at coordinate 11,164 of SJYX01017097.1, forward strand.
TATACGGTGTGTGTGTTTTGTTCTTTTATTATGATTTTTCTTTCCAGAGGAAAGTGTATAAGATTTGGGCCTCAGGGCACCAGTTAGTGATGTAAAGGCATTATCAGCAACTTCCACATCACAGTTTGAGAATATAAAGTATCACAAGCTCCAGATGGCAACAACTGACTTACCTGGAGACTAGCTTTTTATTTGGTATTTTATTCACAAATAATAAAGCTAGTAATTGGACTGGGAGAGGAATAGAGCCACCTAATTTACAGGAACCTTAATTTTCTACTACTGAATGCCTAAAGTAGCTTTTTGTTCTTATCACCCCCTCATGAGTAAATCAGAGTGCCTGGCTGAACTCTTCAAATGATTTAAAATGTGTATTTTTCTTTTCATTGTTTAAGAGCATGTTTGAAAAAAAATATGGCTATACTGTGAATTATGACAGCAATTCCTTAAAATGAGAAAAAACAAAAGCAGCAACATGTGATCCTGATTGTAAAGCCGGGATATATTTGTTTGGGAAGCTTCCCTAAGTCCCTATTCACAACTAAGGGGTGTGTACCAAGCTGGTAGAAAAAGCAAGACTTAGCTTCTAGTAACTGCCAGACGCAGGTATTCCACACCAAGAAATGGGCAAGAGGTCCATCTCATTCTTCCAACTTCTTCATCAAAGTTGGCAATTTAACAAAAGGAAAAAGAGGGAAAAAGAAAAAAGATATGACATTGGGCCCCTAATCTGCTTGCTTATTATTAAAGTAGACATTGTATAATCTCAAAATGCACAGTTTAAGGTCTCCCCAGTCCCTGTTATGGTATAAGGAAGATAAGGGAGATTTGGTTGCGCTATGGCAAAGAAAAGGCATTCAGGGCCTTATGGTTTTACCTAAGTGTGAACTTTGTTAGTTTGGAACATCCAATATATTGTCTGGCTAAATGAAATATCTGATTTTATATGGGAAAATCCTGGTTATTTTTAAATGTTTTGTTTTTTCCTCTCAGAAACAATTTACACAGTGTTGAAAGATCATTATCTGCTATATGCTTTGCAAAAGTTTTTGCTAAGTATGTAGTATTTCATGCTACTCACTTCACAGGGATTTCACTAGCAATGAAGGTTGTAGATAAATAATGGATGAAGAGGGGTGACAGGGCCTGAGCACTGGGGCCTTGACAGATTATCCTGTGATGTATTACAATTAGATATGCATCAGTGTCGCTTCATTTATTCAACTAGGAAGAGTGCATAACTCTTTGAAGGTAGATTTATGAAGAGCTCTAGTCATGTCTTTTCAAAATTTAGAATTGACTTTTGAGCATCTCTAACAGCTTTCTAAATCACCTACCCTTTATTTTTTGAAGTTTGAATTTTAAAAAATCTTTACAAACTAGTTCAAATTTTTGATTGTATGTTTTATTTGCGCTCAAGGCAGTTGCTGTTGACAGATCATGTTGTCACCAGCTGGTCAACAGACCGAACGGGCCCCTGGAAAGAGAGAGCATGGGATTGTTGTGCAGGAATTATAGGGGCTAAATCGATGGCAAATACTAGACATGGTAATAAAGAGCAGTTTTTTCCATTAGAAAGATTATACACATGCTTTCCAAGTAGGCATTGGCTTTTTCTTTTTGCAAACGAGATGCCAGTGGGGAGAAAAATATAAATCCTGGCTGTTAAGAAGCACTTTTAAATGGTACCCTTTATACAAATGAAGTTTTCCTAGCCCCCTAGGGTGAATTACACACATTAGCAATGACACAAATGCCTAGGCCCTAAAATTGTGAGGGTAATTGAAGCCAATCAGAATTTTAAATGTATTACATTTTGTTTCTTTTTCACATATTTTTTGTTTGAAAAAGATCTGTGGCAGATGATTCTATTCTCTTAGGAAGTGATACAAGAAATGACAAAAGATATTGGGATTAGCTGAGAAAAACTGCTGTCTTTAACTGTGAGTGAGGCCCATACTGATTTATTTTCATAGACCCTAAGTTTCTAGGAAACTATTTTTCTAGTTTCTCCTAAATCATGTTAAATCAGGTCACTGAGAACTTAAATATGTAATAAGCACACATCATTTCTGCTACTGTAGTGTATTTCTTAATAGCATTTAAATAGGTGTTTTAAAAATAATCTATGATTGCAAAAGCTCCCAACCTCTTTGGCCAGAGTGAACCTCATTTTTGAGAAATTTAATTCTGAGATTCATAACTTGATGAAGCCTTCTTGAATAAACTCTCATTAAAAAATAAATTATGTTGATTCCCCCTGAATGTTTATTTTTTGGCAAAGGAAAGTGTATTGGTAATGCACAGTAACTGGTTACAAAAACAGAAGGAACCCAGAATTATCAAAACTTCCCCTTCCCCCTTTTAGCCCAAATCAATCTTTCCAGGAGTCTGAATAAACAAACATGCTTGTCACTGTAGGACAACTTTTACATTCTTCAGATAAGGGCAGCTCAGTTTGTGGTCAAATTATACTAGTAGCAAAACTGTTCAGAGCAAACAAGGTTTCTGAGGATTCACTCACTCTTGTAAAAGCTGATTATAATTGATGAACGACCAGCTTGCTAGACCCTGACAGGCTGGTTGCCTGGCCTTTGCTCTCTGCCAGTTCAAGCCTTACAAGTGTGAAATAGCCAATTACTGGAATACCTATTGAAAGTAATAGGCCAATGAGCAAATTGCTACTGTGGGACGCTGTGGCAGTGTAGATGGAAGGAGGCCAAGATAAAGTTCTGCTCTGAGCAGCTGCTCCCAACACAGATTGCTAATACTATTGGATGACCAAGAGATGAGAGCAAGGTATTTTCCCATTCAAACCGCAAGTGTCCTGCCTTGTATTGACTTAAAGTTTATGATGCATGATACCATCTTGTTTCCCAGGTCCTAATTTGCTGAAATAAATCCTCCTTTTAAAAGGTAGTTAAATAGGTAATAAGGATAGTCACGGCCATAGATTTTGTGCAAAAGCATTAAATACAATTTTTGCAGGGAATGAAAAGTCATATAGTGTGCAGAGTGTTAATACTTGCCAGCCATTTGCTATTGACAGAACAATTTATCTTGATAAAGGACAGTGAAAAATTCCAATCTAGTCACTGACATCACATTATCAGCAGTAATATATGACTGCATCTAAATATAAGGTTGAGATCTGATACAGCTGAAAAGTTCCTGGTAATTTTCCTGTAAATATATTGTGTACTGGACAATGAACAAATGACACATTTACCATGTAATTGGATAACCTATTTTTATGTGAAATTTTAAGTTTTGCCGTGTTTAATGGAATATATGATAATGTTTCCTTTTGAAGGTAACCTGTTTCCTTAGTAAGACTTTAGCAATGAGTATTACTGAGTTTGATAGAGAAGAAAGGATAGATAAAGAAAGGTTAATTTTAAACATCTGCACGGGACAATAAGCTCTTTCAGTTTTTATTTCCATAAGAAAATTACCTTAGTATTTACTATAATTTTATATTGTAATTAGATGTGTATAAGAGACAGGCTCTGNTGAAATTTTAAGTTTTGCCGTGTTTAATGGAATATATGATAATGTTTCCTTTTGAAGGTAACCTGTTTCCTTAGTAAGACTTTAGCAATGAGTATTACTGAGTTTGATAGAGAAGAAAGGATAGATAAAGAAAGGTTAATTTTAAACATCTGCACGGGACAATAAGCTCTTTCAGTTTTTATTTCCATAAGAAAATTACCTTAGTATTTACTATAATTTTATATTGTAATTATTATTATTATATATAGTATTTATACTATATATAGTGATATTAGGAAATTATGAATTATTTTGAATTAAATATTTCTTTTCAAATTGCCCTAGCACAAGTCTGAAAGATTTGAAGTGTGTCTGCGTGGGTCAGAATGCAGTCAGATCAAGGTGGGGTAACATGGAGCATGAATGGTGCTGGGAAATGTGGTTTAGACCTAAGTTTGAGCTCCATTTCTCCCTAGGTTAGACGGCATACAAGTTCAGCTCAGCAAGATTACAGGAGGCCGAAGGGTACATACACCAAATCACCTCTATGTTCCTACGTACAACTTTGCCCTTACATGTGAGTCTCAAATAAGGAAGACTCAAGGCCATTGTTGCTTAAGATCTGAATCTTGAATTTATTGGTTAAAAAAAAAAAGTTTATTTTTTACCAAGCCTCTGTAAACTTCCATAGTGTCTTATCAGTGCCTTTTCTGCTTTCAATTCGTCTTTCATGAACACTTTCACAAAAGAGATGAGAATTTGCTGTTATTGGGAAATGACAGCAAATAGAATATCTTGGGAAGATGTAATTGGTGTAAATATGTGTGTTCCATTTCATTATCACTATTGAAAAAGCCAAAGAGTTTACTGTTTCTAGTGGATGTCTTGCTTGTTTTCAAGAATATTTGAGGAAACTTCAAACTAAATTAAATCATAATATAAAATCTCTTATTTAGTTATTGAAAACAAATAAAAACAAGAAAAAGTTTGCAGAGCACGTCCGTGATATAGAAGGAATGATTGATATCAGGCCATTGAGAGAGAAGCTTTTACCATAATTGGCACTGAGTTTGACAATCTGGTTTTGTGCTTGCGATGACAATAGAAGAAAGGTGTACACAGTATAGTGTAGGAAAAAAGCAGTGTCCTGTCTTTCCCATACTCTAATATAATATTCTAATATTCACAGTAAACACTTAATTTTCATCCTGATCTAATAAATAGGAGTCTCACAGTTTCTCTCTTTCTCTCTCCTGTTGAAGAAAAATAAAAAAA
>SJYX01017099.1:8482-22393 GCA_006410675.1 Oreotragus oreotragus
TTTCTTATCTCTCCTTTCTGTTTTTTGGAACTCTGCATTCAGATGGGTATATCTTTCCCCTTCTCCTTTGCCTTTCACTTCTCTTCTTCTCTCAGTTATTTGTAAGGCCTCCTCAGACAACCATTTCGCCTTCTTGCCTTTCTTTTTCTTTGCTATGGTTTTGATCACTGCCTCCTGTACAGTGTTACAAACCTCCACCCATAGTTCTTCAGGCATTCTGTCTACCAGATCTAATCCCTTGAATCTATTCATCACCTCTATTTTTTAATCATAAGGGATTTTATTTAGCTTATACCTGAATGGCCTAGTGGTTTTCCCTACTGTCTTCCATTTAAGCCTGAATTTTGCAATAAGGAGCTCATGATTTGAGCCACAATCAGTTCCAGGTCTTATTTTTGCTGACTGTATAGAGCTTCTCCATCTTTGGCTGCAAAGAATATAATCAATCTGATTTTGGTATTGACCGTCTGGTGATGTCCACATGTAGAGTCATCTTTTGTGTTGTTGAAGAAAAGGGTGTTTTCTATGACCAGTGTGTTCTTTTGGCAAAACTCTATTAGCCTTTGCCCTGCCTCATTTTGTACTCAAAGGCCATACTTGCTTCTTATTCCAAGTATTTTTTGACTTCCCACTTTTGTGTTCCAATCCCTTATGAAGAAAAGGACTTTTTGAGGGGTTAGTTCTAGAAGGTCTTGTAGGTCTTCATAGAACTGGTCAGCTTCACCTTCTTCAGCATCAGTGATTGGGGCATACACTTGGATAACTGATGTTGCCCAGTTTACCTTGGAAATGAACCAAGATCATTCTGTGTTTTTGAGATTGCGCCCAGGTACTGCATTTTGGACAGTTTCGTTGACTGTGAGGGCTACTTCTTTTCTTTTAAGGGATTCTTGTCCACAGTTGTAGATATAAGGGTCATCTGAATTAAGTTCACCCATTCCTGTCCTTTTTAGTTCACTGATTCCTACAATGTCAGTGTTCACTCTTGCCATCTCCTGCTTGACCACTTCCAATTTACCTTGATTCATGGACCTAACATTCCAGGTTCCTATGTAATATTGTTTTTCACGGCATCAGACTTTACTTTCACCACCAGACACATCCACAACTGAGCATCATTTCTGCTTTGGCCCAGCCTCTTCATCCTTTCTGGAGCTATTTCTCTGCTCTTCCCTAGTAACATACTGAACACCTACTGACCTGGGGGGCTCATCTTCCTGTGTCACATCCTTTTGCCCTTTCATACTGTTCGTGGGGTTCTGAAGGCAGGAATGCTGAAGGGGCTTGTCATTCCCTTCTCTGGTGGACCACGTTTTGGCAGAACTCTCCACTGTGACCTGTCTGTCTTGGGTGGCCCTGCATGGGAAGGCTCATAGCTTCATTGAGTTACAAAAGGCTGTGATTCATGTGGTCATTTTGATTACCTTTCTGTGATTGTGGTTTTCATTCTGGAGGACGTGGGATTGTGGTCCTTGTTTCTTCTGTCTGTCCTGGAGTCTATAGGCTCTATGGTAGGGCTAGTTGACATATTACATTATACTAGTTTCAGATGGTCAAAATAATGAGTCAACATTATATATGTTTTGACATGATCCAGCCGCCCAGCAGTGAGTTTAGCTAACATCTATCACCTCAAATAGTTACAACAATTTTTTTGTGTGAAACTTATAAAACCTCTTCCTCAGTGGCTTTCAAAAATGCAATATGATATTATTAACTATAGTCATCATGCTTATTCTCAGTCAGAGGTGCCTGGTGCAGGAAGGGACCTCTAGTCACCCCCGACACTTCCCCAGCCACACTCCTGCTGAGGGGATCACTATTTGGATACACTGGTAACCCATTCAGGATTTGCATCCATTCCTGTTCTTCGGACAGCCTGTCTGTAAGGGGCTGGCTGCCTTCGGGGTCCATCAGTCTAATGGCTGGTGTTTGGGTCAACTTAGAGTCGAACACTCCTGAGTGACTTCACTTTCACTTTTCACTTTCATGCATTGGAGAAGGAAATGGCAACCCACTCCAGTGTACTGTCCCTGGGATTCTCCAGGCAAGAACACTGGAGTGGGTTGCCATTTCCTTCTCAGGTATTTACTGGCCTTGTAGATTTCCTCTTCAGAGAAGGCGATGGCACCCCACTCCAGTACTCTTACCTGGAAAATCCCATCGACAGAGGAGCCCAGTAGGCTGCAGTCCACGGGGTCGCTAAGAGTTGGACACAACTGAGCAACTTCACTTTCACTTTTCACTTTCATGCATTGGAGAAGGAAATGGCAACCCACTCCAGTGTTCTTGCCTGGAGAATCCCAGGGACAGCGGAGCCTGGTGGGCTGCCATCTATGGGGTTGCACAGAGTTGGACACGACTGAAGCGACTTAGCAGCAGCAGCAGCAGATTTCCTCTTCTGTAAATTACTTCCTCATATCCTTTGTGAATTTTCCTACAGGTCTTAACAGGGCTATTTGCATGGGCCTGGAGACTGCATAGTCACACAGGGCCCTGCACTTGGAAGGGCACTGTGTTTTGTATAATGTTCTGCTGTTATTGTTTTGAAAGTGTTAATAATTTTTTTTACAAACATTCCTGTATTTCATTTTGCACTGGGCTCCACAAATTATGTAGCTGGTCTTTAGGCTGAACCATGTTTGAACTGAGTTTTAACAGATGAAAAGGGACTCATACAGATCTGTATTATTCAATATGGTAGGGATTCATACAGAAAGGTATTATTCAATATGGTGGCTACTTAAATTTAAAGTATGTAAAATTAAAAATCCAGTTCCTCAGTGTCATTAGCTACACAGCATGGCTCAGTAGTTACTAATGATTAGTGCCTATGTTACTGGAAAGCAGAGAGCATTTTTTATCATCACAGATAGTTCGACAGAGGATAAGATGGTTGATGGCATCATCAACTCAGTGTTCATGAGTTTGAGTAACTCCAGGAGACAGTGAAGGACAGGGAAGCTTGGTACGTGGGGCTGCAAAGTCCAGCATGGCTGAGTGACTGCACAACCACAACAAATAGTTCTATTAGATGGCACAGTTTTAGACTCTTGCTGGAGTGAGATTTGAGAAGTACTACTATAGAAGTTGTGAGCCTTGGGTGAGTCAGGTGGTATGGCTCTGGGGTGCAGGGAATCAGGGAGTGAAAGTGCATTCTGATGGGGAAGTAGGTACAAAGACAGGTGCATGAAAATGGACTGAGAGCAGGAATGAGAACAGCAGGAATTTGCCAACTGAGCCAGACTAAAGAGCTTTGTAACCCTTTAGACTGTGCCCTGTGGGGAGCCACTGACCCATTTAAAGCCAGAAGTGCATGGCAAGATGTGAGTTTAAGGAAGACAGTCCTCATAGTAATAAGGACTGGATGGGCAACTCAAAAGTCAGAGAAACAGACAGAAAGCTCTAACACAAACCCTGGTGAAAAATGAGGTTTTCTGGGGAGCAAGGAAAGGATCAGAAGGTCAGGTCTCAGAGAGAAAGAGAATCCACAGGGTCTTGGTGACTGTTCTTGTGGAGTAATGAAGAGGGGAGAATTAAGGATCAAACTTGGAAGCCTGATAAATGAGGCTGCTTTAACCGAATTTGGAAGCTAGCAGAATAAACAGGTTTTATGGGAAGGTACTGAGGTTGACTTGAACACATTCAATTTGAAATATTCTAGAATATTTGTCCACCAGTCTCCCCACCTGCCAAATGAGGTGGTGGTAGCATCATCCCACAGGACTGATGTATTAATAATCAACTGACAGAGTATATGTGAATATACTTTGTTAATGTTTAAGTTCCATAGACATGTTATCTAGCATCAGTCCTGTATGTATCTGTGGTCTGATGGAAAGAAGCAGCAGGGAGTGCAAACTGCCTGCATTTGCACAAAAGCAGCACCATCCATCTAGTTCAGTAAGACAGGAGACACTGAGGAAAATGCCAAAGAGAATGAAAAATGTGGACAGTCAAGTAAGAAATATCGGATAACAAATCATCAATTAGAAATACACCCCAGCTGCTTCTAAACATAATAAACTGTCAAAGCGTTCCATCAAGTGGGAGAAGACAAGTGGAGTTACAATGAGATCTTGGAGAAAACACATATTAAAAAATTCAACTGAGCAATTAGTAGCAGCATTTACTGCAGATTAGATACCCTCTCCAGAATTAGTTCTGCCTTGGAACATGCACAGCCTATATATTATAAACTGCTGTTACTTTTTTATTTTCATCTGCAAACACATTTAAAGTTAAAATGTAATATGTCCTTAAAGGTGGTTGCTAGTTCAAACTTGTCATTAAGCATACTGCTTCCTAACACTTAATTATATGTTTGAGAAACTGTTAGGAAGCTTAACCATCTGATGAGATGGTATTTAGGTGTGAAACGTGACTCTTTGATACATGATGTTCTTTCAGAATTTGGAGGCAGTGTAAGACTCTTAAATTAGTTTTGCTTTTGCGAAGTAAGCGAATAACCTGATGTTAAACCTCACTTAGGTTATTTAATTAAATTTCGTATCTATCTATTAAAGATTTGTCACAGTAAGGCAGGGTGGTGGGGTGTGGTCCTTCCTTCACGGAGCTGGTAGCTCCTAGCAGAGAGACCTGTAAACTGGTACAAGAGAAAATGCATGAGTGCTCACAGAATTCGAAACAGGCTGGGGTGATAAGGACAAACAAGAGCTTAAGAGCAGTAGCTGCCATCAGAGGTTACAAATCCACAGTTTTATGCCTCAGTCTGAAGTTATCTGAATAAGGCTCTGAGAGTCAATCTAATGTCAAGGTGTCAGCACCAGCTTTCCATCTCCCAAGGTGGTGGGGACAGTAGAAATCTTCCACTCAGTTTAGCTAGCTGTGGCCACAATATCCACAGCTGTTCCCGCTGACAGGGAATCTAGTAGCCCATCCCTTCAATCCGGGTTGGCCTCGTGGCCTCTTCTGATCTACAGAATGTGGCATATGTGACCCTGTGTGACTTCCCAGCTATGCCTTAACTCTGGCCACTTCCACCTTCATACTCTTGGGTGCTGCCCACAGACTGAGAATGGAGCACATGGGGATGAGAAGCCCTGAAGATTCTCCAGAAGAATCATGGCCAGCAGTGGATGACATCACCAACTGCCAGACACATACTGAAGCCACCTTGGACTTTCAGCTTAGCTGACTCTCCAGTTCAGGGATTGGCAAACTATTAATACAAACATGGCCCTCAGCCTGTTTCTATGTAGGGCCCTTGAGCTAAGAATAACTTTTGCTTTTTAAAGGCTTGTTAAAAAAAAATAAATAATAGAAGAATATGAAGTGAAGTGAAAGTCATTCAGTTGTGTCCAATTCTTTGCAGACCCCGTGGACTGTAGTCTGCCAGGCTCCTCTGTCCATGGGATTTCCCAGGCAAGAATACTGGAGCGGGTTGCCACTTCTTTCTCCAGGGTATCTTCTAGACTCAGGGATCGAGCCCAGGTCTCCCACATTGTGGGCAGACTTTTTACTGTTTGGGCCACCAGGGAAGGCCAATGAGACAGAAACAAAATGCTAGAATGTACACAATCTACCACCCTTTGCAGAAACTTTTGCTGACTCCTGAACATAACTATGTGAGTAAATCCAGATAAAACCACAGAGGAGTCAAGCAACCAACCCTAAAAATTGTGAGGAATATTAAATGGATATTTTCAGTATATGGGATGCAATCAGTTCAGTTCATTTGCTCAGTCGTGTCTGATTCTTTGTGACCCCATGAACCGCAGCAAGCCAGATCTCCCTGTCCATCACCAACTCCCAGAGTTTATCCAAACTTATGTCCATTGAGTCGGTGATGCCATCCAATCATCCCATCCTCCGCCGCCTCCTTCTCCTCCGACCGTCAATCTTTCCCAGCATCAGGGTCTTTTCAAATGATTCAGCTCTTCACATCAGGTGACCAAAGTATTTGAGTTTCAGCTTCAACATCAGTCCTTCCAATGAACACCCAGGACTCATCTCCTTTAGGATGGACTAGTTGAATCTCCTTGCAGTCCAAGGGACTCAAGAGTCTTCTCCAACACCATAGTTCAAAAGCACCAGTTCTTCAGCGCTCAGCTTTCTTTATAGTCTAACTCTCACATCCACACATGACTACTGGAAAAACCATAGCCTTGACTAGACAGACCTTTGTTGACAAAGTAATGGCTCTGCTTTTTATTGTGCTATCTAGGTTGGTCATAACTTTCCTTCCAAGGAGTAATCGTCTTTTAATTTCATGGCTGCAGTCACCATCTGCAGTGATTTTGGAGCCCAAAAAAATAAAGTCAGCCACTGTTGCCACTGTTTCCTCGTCTAATAGGATGCAATAGATAACTGAATCTCATGCTGAATAAATGCTACACAAAAAAGCAGGAAATTGCCTTGAAGTAAATAATCTTTTGAAGGTTTTGCAACCATTCTTCTCACTTATTTCACTTGGGAGGATTTCTTCCCCTTAGTCTGCTGTCCATGGCTCTATTTCACATCCTGGGGAGGTTTTGCCATCTATGAGCACATATACCCACTCATTATTCATGGGACATTCAAAACATTTTAAAAACAGGAATTGGAATATAACTTCAAAAATAAAAATACAGAATTTGTAGGATACAGTATGAGTGTCCTAAAGCATCCTTCCAAATACAGAGGTTGATTTTTTTTTTCCATATATTACTTTATTTGCAGTGGAGCCTTTCTAGTTTTGTTACCAGTGGGCTTTCTTTGCTTGGTAAGGTGAACTGTCAGCCAAGGTGAGGTAAAGAATGGCTATGGTAAAGGCACCAGGAGGCAGCAATCACTTTACACTTTGCAAAGGGCACAACTACTTGCCAGGGCTGGAGCCAGGAAAAGAATCATCACCACAGCTTCCAATCTGAATATTTACAGAATGTCAGCCAGTGCTTGGACCTACACTGCTACTATCCAAAAATAATTTTGTCATACACCCATTTTTAACTCCTATGTCCAACTCAAATCACCATAAATAATTCTTAAGTGTATATTTCACATCCCTATTCTTTCCTCTTCTGTAGGGGAAAAAAACCCCACTTTGATAAAGGAGAAGCAGTTGAACCAAAGAATCTGTAAACAAAAAGAAATATGGCTCCATATCTATAGTGTTGGTGAAACTGTGTAGATCACAGTTGGGAATGGGTGGTTATGACCAGTGTGAGTGTGTGCTTAGTTGCCCAGTCCTGTCCAACTGTTTGTGATTCCATGGACTGTAGCCCACCAGGTTCCTCTGTCCATGAGATTCTCTAGGCAAGAATACTGGAGCGGGTTGCCATTCCATTCTCCAGGGGATCTTCCCAACCCAGGGACTGAACCCACGTCTCCTGCATTACAGGCAGATTCTTCACCAACTGAGCCACCAGGGAAGCCCCGGGTATGACTAGGTTTGAAGTTAAATAGATGATCCAGCCCCACCTGATTTTAAGCAGAGGACCACTATGATCAAGACTACACATTTAAGTTTCCATTTGGCCGAGAGCACTGTGGTAGCTCCTTTCCAAATATGTTCCCTCCCCACCCCCACAATGAGCCTCATCTCCTGTTGCTTATGCCTTGTCTGATCCCCTCCCCTGGAATCGTTTTGTTTTTTTTTTCTCTCCCTGAATCTTAAACAGTCCTTTGCTTGCTATTGATCAATAAAATGTTACCAAAAATGATGTTACATAACTTTCAAGGCTAGCTTCGTTTTTATTTATTTTTGGCTGTGCTCCGTCTTCATTCCTGCATGGGCTTTTCTCTAGCTGCAGCCAGCAGGGATAGCTCTCCACTGTAGCACACAGATGGATTCCCATCGCAGTGGCTTCTCTTGTCGTGGAGCACGGGCTCCAGGGCTCATGGGCTTCGGTGGTTGCGGTTCCTAGGTTCCAGACCACAGGCTCAATAGATGTGGCCCAGGCTTAGCTGCCCCAAGGCCTGCGGGATCCTCCCAACCCAGGGATCTAAACTGTGTCTCCTACATGGGCTGCAGATTCTTTACCACTGAGCTACCAGAGAAGCCCCAAGAAGCTTCTGCCCTGGACTCTTAGAAAGCTGACTCTGATAAAATTCAGATCAACTGGCAGAGGGATAAGCAGACACGCATTTGCTGATGCAAACAAAAGCCATTGATATGATCTACTGACTTCGACTGACTTACTAAAAAGTGTTGAAGTGGCCATTGTTATACAGTGTAAACTTGACATAGATCTCACCCAGTGGAGCTTATGAGCATAAATGGATGAGTTCACCCTCCTGGATATTTATGATATGAGCCACAGACTGAGACTACATATATATATTATATACTCTTGAGATTTGTTTCTGTTATTGGAATGGAACTGGGAGTTTAGTTCAGGTTTGCCCAGTTAAATACAGGAAACTTCTCCTGGATTTTATCAAGTCTTCTTAAAACATACATCACAAGATCTTGTAGAAAGTATCACTATTTTTTACCAGTGAGCGACTGAAAGTCACTCAGTCATGTCCAACTCTTTGCTACCCCATGGACTGACTATACAGTCCATGGAATTCTCCAGGCAAGAATACTGTAGTGGGTAGCTTTTCCCTTGAATTATCCATAAGAATGGGCTTCCCAGGTGGCGCTAGTGGTAAAGAACCTGCCTGCTAATGCAGGAGACAAGAGATATGGGTTCAATCCCTGACTGGGGAAGATCCCCTGAGAAGGAAATGGCAACCCACTCCAGTATTCTTGCTTGGAGAATCCCATGGAGAGAGGAGCCTGGAGAGTTACAGTCCATGGGGTTGCAAAGAGTTGGACACAGGAGCTTGGAGAGTTACAGTCCATGGGGTGCAAAGAGTTGGACACAACCAAAGCGACTTAGCATGCACACACACATCCAAAAGAACTCTAAGGTGGCTCAGCCTCCACCAAGTACAGAATTTTACTGTTCTTTGAATGAAGTGAGTATGTAATTCAATGAGGCTTCTAACATTAGGTGATCTGAAGTAGGAGGTACCAGAATAATTGCTCCATCTGCCTAGGTGAATAGATTTGTAACCTATGTTCTCCTTGCAGGGATCTAGGACCTTCTCCTCCAAACATTTCCAAAGTCCCCACTCCACTGATCACTCATTAACTACAAAAGAGTAAATGGACTTTAATAGAGAATCTGGAGAACACTTCAGATTTCAGTGACCACTGATACTGGTACAATTTAATATTATGCATATAAGACTAACAGGTGCTTAATATTTAAAATGTTCTTCCTGAAGGAAAACAATAATAAGAGAACCTCATAAAGTGTGCCATCTTAGAAGGGTTCTTGTCATCTAGTCAAACCAAAGAATTGATACTCTCAAACTGTGGTGCTAGAGTCCCTTGGACAGTAAGAAGATCAAACCAGTCAGTCCTAAAAGAAATCAACCCTGCATATTCATCAGGACTGATACTGAAGCTCCAATACTTTGGCCACCTGATTCAAAGAGCTAACTCATTGGAAAAGACCCTGATGCTGGGAAAGACTGAGGGCAGGGGGAGAAGGGGGCAGCAGAGGATGAGATGATTGGATGGTATCGTCGACTCAATGGACATGACTGCGCAAACTCCAGGAGACAGTGAAGGACAGGGAAGCCTGTCGTTCTGCAGTCCGTGGGGTGGCAAAGAGTCACATGACTTTGTGACTGAACAACAACAGTCAAACCTCTCAACCTTTCTGCGAGCTTACAGGCAGAGCGGTGTCTAATTTTTTAGAGAAAAAATTAAATGACATCAGGAGGAAAACAAAGTCAGACAAATTAAGAGAGAATCCTCTGGTTAAATAATTGGTGCACACTCTTCAAAAACGTAATACCAGAAAAACAGGTAGAGGGTTTATTTTCTATTTATTCTCCAATAAAACAGACAACCATAATAACAAAGGCATGCATGACTCTTTATTGGGCTATTTCTCTATAAAACCAAGACAAAACTTTTTTGACAACTGTAGAAATTTGCATATGGGCTAGATAAGACTTTATTTTGGGGGGCTCCAAAATCACTGCAGATGGTGACTGCAGCCATGAAATTAGAAGACGCTTACTCCTTGGAAGAAAAGTTATGACCAACCTAGATAGTATATTCAAAAGCAGAGACATTACTCTGCCGACTAAGGTCCTTCTAGTCAAGGCTATGGTTTTTCCTGTGGTCATGTATGGATGTGAGAGTTGGACTGTGAAGAAGGCTGAGCGCCAAAGAATTGATGCTTTTGAACTGTGGTGTTGGAGAAGACTCTTGAGAGTCCCTTGGACTGCAAGGAGATCCAACCAGTCCATTCTGAAGGAGATCAACCCTGGGATTTCTTTGGAAGGAATGATGCTAAAGCTGAAACTCCAGTACTTTGGCCACCTCATGCGAAGAGTTGACTCATTGGAAAAGACTCTGATGCTGGGAGGGATTGGGGGCAGGAGGAGAAGGGGACGACCGAGGATGAGATGGCTGGATGGCATCACGGACTCGATGGACATGAGTCTGATTGAACTCCGGGAGATGGTGATGGACAGGGAGGCCTGGCGTGCTGCGATTCATGGGGTCGCAAAGAGTCGGACACGACTGAGCGACTGAACTGAACTGATTAGGTGATATCAAATTACCAAGTTTCTTAGATGTGATTTAGTTTCTAATGTGGTTGCACTGGAGAATGTCTTTGTCTTTATTTAGGCAAAAGACAGCATAGAAAGAAAGCATAATGTTAAGAGTTACTCATTTCTTGGAGGAATGGACATGGGCGTTCATTGAACTATTCTTCGAGCTTTTCACACCGCGATGGTGGAGCCAAACGGTTCACGGTAGGACAGAATGGGAAGCAGTTTTCAGCTGGCACTACGTCAGGGGTGCCGAGAGAGGAGAGGAAATACTACTCCTGGATTAATTCAACAACCGCTACCCAGAGACAGGTACAACCAGAGGCGCGCCTCAAAAACAGCACACTCAGCTCCCGCGCCTCAAAGCCTCTCCATTCCTCCCAGGGAGCAGCAGTTTGGTGGGACAGGCTTCCTCTGAATTCTCCAGGGCAAAGGAAGAGTACCGAGCGGCGTTTCACTAGAGCGCGCGACGCCAGGGACTTAGGTTCACACCCTGGACCATTGTAACCCCGACGTATCCCCACCCTCCGTCTTCTATAGACTCTAAAAGGAAAACGCACATTTCTTACGCGAGAGCAAAAAGAACTCTCCAAGGTTTCTTCTTTCCTGCACTCCTGTGCGGAGTGCAATAAGTAAATCCCTCCCAGATTGCCTCGAGGCCGGGCATTTACGCAATCTGAAAATAGGGCTAGGAGAGCAAATAGGAGGGCGTCTTAAATCGAAATCCTTCCCGAAGTCGGCCACTGCATCGACTCACCCCGGCTAGGCGCAACAGTAACTTGCCTACCTAGCGCCCCGGTGCGTGACATGCAAACTGATGGCGAGGACTCAGGGCGCGCTCCCGGACCACCGCGGAGGGCTTGGGCCAGATCCCCGCAGCCCTCCAGCTGGGGTCGGGACCCGCGCGTGCGTACGAGCGAGCTGGCGAGGGGCTCCCGGGCGCGGCGCGTGGCCTGCGCGCGCCCGGCTCTGCGTGTGGCTGCGGGAGGCTGCGTGTGCGCGCAGGGAGGGACAATCCGCCGCCCGCCCGCGTCAGAGCAGGGTGCGCGCCCTGAGCGGGAGGTGAGTGTGGGCAGGGGCACCAGGGAGGTGCGGAAGCCCCGGAGAGCCCACCTCACCGCCCCCACTCCCCGGGCTGGGTGGCGGGCTGGGTGGCGGGCGTGGCCCTAGGGCCCGCTCCTTCCGCGCCGCGCCCTCTTCAGGGACACCCGGGCCGGGGCGGCTCGGCCGGGAGGCGGGCAGGGCGGTGCCGCCTGCTCCTCAGGCCCTCTCCCGGAGCGCGGCTGGGGTGGAACCGCGATCAGCCGAGCCCTGGGGCTCTGGCCACCGCGACGTTCCGCTGCCCCACCGGGTGAGCGCGGGAGATGGGGCCCCGTGGGGCTGTGGGCGACATCGCGGAGCGCCGGGCTGCGTGGTGGGCCAGGCCGAAGCTAGAAGGAGCCCGCTGTCCTCCCTGAGCCGCCCCAGGGTGCAACCCACCCCAGCCCGTCGCCTCGGGCCGCTCCGGTGGCACATTCTAGGAGCAGCCGGTGGCTCGTTGGCCGAGTCGGCGGGGGAGGAGACGGGACGGTGTTTCGGTGTCGGATTCCCCAGCCAGCCTGGGGTAATTCATCGCCCAGACTCTGGGGAAGGGCCCAAGAGCCGAACTGTGGGAGGGTTGTCCCTCCTGGGGAGGGATTGGGAAGAATATGGACCTAAGAAGGATGGGCGGGCGAATTGGCCAGAGGGAGGAGGAAACCTCAAGGGGCTGGGGCTATGTGGTTTTTAAGAGGCGGTCTTAGCAAGCCTACAAGTTATTTTAAAGGAAACCTTGAAGGTGTAATGGAGCCTCACTTTTTCAAGCAGTAAGTAATGATACCACCAGGAAGCAGGTAGCATTACGTAGTCCTTCTTTCTCTTCCACTTCTCACTGCTTTTCTAGGAGGGAAATTTGCAAAGCGGAGATGGTTTTCTTTCCTCTCTAGCGTTTAGGAGGTGGCTGCTTTGTCAACCACAAGTTTTGGTTTTCTTTCCTGCTTTCTTTCTTTCTTTCTGTTTTTAGAGTTAAGGAAAATTTGAGTTTGCAGTCCTCAGCTGGGAACAGCTTTGTGTTTTGACCCTTTTTTCCCCAGGCGGCTTAGACAGAGGTAGGGAGCTGAGTTTTTGCTCTCAAAATGTGTTGATGCCTGATAAAAGCATATGTAGAACCTGTATCAGTGTGGAGAGAGGAACTATTTACTATTTAGAGATAAGAGGCTAAGTCTCTTTTTTTCTCCTAAACAGAAAGTTCATTCAAACCAATAGTTGTTGGGTAATTTCAGTCCTGAAAATAAAGCCTGTTATCTAGACAGTTCAGTTGCTCAGTGGAGTCAGATTCTTTGTGATCCCATGGATCGCAGCACGCCAGACTTCCCTGTCCTTCACCATCTCCCAGAACTTGCTCAAACTCAGTGTCCAAGTCGGTCTTGCCATCCAACCATCTCATCCTCCGTCATCCCCTTCTCCTCCTGCCTTCAACCTTTTCCAGCAGCAAGGTCTTTTCCAATGAGTCTGCTCTTCTATCAGGTGGCCAAAGTATTGGAGCTTCAGATTCAGCATCAGTCCTTCTGGTGAATATTTGGTACTGATTTCCTTTAGAATTTACTGGCTTGATCTCCTTGCATTCCAAGCGACTCTCCAATACCACAGTTTTAAAGCATCAATTCCTCACTGCTCAGCCTTCTTCACAATCCAACTCTCACATCTATACATGACCACTGGAAAAACCATTGCTTTGACTAGATAGACCTTTGTTGGCAAAGTAATGTCTCTGCCTTTTAATATGCTGTCTAGGTTTGTCATAGCTTTTCTTCCAAGGAGTAACCATGTTTTAATTTCATGGCTGCAATCACCATCTGCAGTGATTCTGGAGCCCAGGAAAAGAAAGTCTGTCACTGTTTCCATTGTTTCCCCATCTATTTGCCACGAAGTGATGGGACCAGATGCCATGATCTTTGTTTTTTTAATGTTGAGTTGTAAACCAGCTTTTTCACGCTCCTCTTTTGCTTTCATCAAGGGACTCTTTAGTTTCTTTCTGCCATAACGGATGGTGTCATCTGCATATCTAAGGTTATTGATATTTCTCCCAGTAATCTTGATTCCAGCTTGTGCTTCATCTAGCTCAACATTTTGCATGATGTACTCTGCATATAAGTTAAATAAGTAGGTTGACAACAATCAGCCTTCATGTACCCCTTTTCCAACTTGGAAACAGTCCATTGTTCCATCAGTTCAGTTCAGTTCAGTCTCTCAGTCGTGTCCGACTCTTTGCGACCCCATGAATGGCAGCACGCCAGGCCTCCCTGTTCATCACCATCTCTCGGAGTT
>SJYX01017100.1:16909-34903 GCA_006410675.1 Oreotragus oreotragus
CTGACTTGAAACTCAACATTCAAAAAATTAAGATCATGGCATCTGGTCCCATCACTTCATGGCCAACAGATGGGGAAACAATGGAAACAGTGGCAGATTTTATTTTTTGGGCTTCAAAATCACTGCAGATGGTGACTGCAGCCATGAAGTTAAAAGATGCTTGCTCCTTGGAAGGAAAACTATGACCAATCTAGACAGCACATTAAAAAGCAGAGACATTACTTTGCCAACAAAGGTCCGTCTAGTCAAAGCTATGGTTTTTCCAGTGGTCATGTATGGATGTGAGAGTTGGACTGTGAAGAAAGCTGAGCACCGAAGAATTGATGCTTTTAAGTGTGGTGTTGGAGAAGACTCTTGAGAGTCTCTTGTACTGCAAGGAGATCCAACCAGTCCATCCTAAAGGAAATCAGTCCTTAATGTTCATCCTAAGGACTGATGCTGAAGCTGAAACTCTAATACTTAGGCCACCTGATAGGAAGAACTGACTCCTTGCAAAAGACCTTGATGCTGGGAAAGACTGAATGCAGAAGGAGAAGGGGACAACAGAGGATGAGCTGGTTGGATGGCATCACTGACTCAATGGAAATGAGTTTGAGCAAGATCCAGGAGTTGGTGATGGACAGAGAGGCCTGGCGTGCTATAGTCCCTGGGGTTGCAAAGAGTCAGACATGACTGAGTGACTGAACTTAACTGAACTGGGTGTTAACTATTCCTCTTCAGCAGCTTGTATTTCAAATATGAATTTGAGATTACTGCAGATTGTGTGAGGAAGAAGTAAGCTCAGAGACTGAGCTATGCAGCTTAATTTTTTCAGGTTGTCTGGAGACTTCACCTGTATGATGCTGTATACAGTACATTAATAAACAGCTTCCAAATTTTAACAAAATGGTAGCCATTCGCCCTTCAAATGATTGAAACTTCTAGAAAGCAAAAGAGAAACCAATGAAAGGCAATTTTTAAAATCATATCAAGATTTTCAAGAAAAAAATACAAGCATTTTTACATTAATTTGCTTACTGCATCATATGATATGTATCTACTATCTTGCTTTATTTCCTCTGACCTAGTCACACTAAGGTATATATGCTTAAAAGGTCTCTAAGAGTTTCTTATAAAAATGACCTGAGATACTTCCCCAAGTGACAGAAGGTGATATAAACCACTCTAGAGAATATTCCACTCATATAATCTCAAAGCATCATTAACATTCGGGAAAAAAAAAAAGCACTCTGATTCTTCATTACTCTGCCCTTTTCCATGATTAATCTAGAGCACGTATCATGCCCTGCAGTTACAGATGTTTCTTATGGGTCTGAATCATGAGTTATCTGCAAACCATCAGCCACTGTGGAGGCAGTGCGTGTAGGTGCCGCTGCAGATTCAAGACACTCAGTAAGCAGAACTGAACATCGAGCATGTGGGAGGTTGAAAAATAGAAAAGGGGAAAAAGATTATAGTTATAGTAGATTTCCACCCCTTTAATAGCTCAGTTAGAAGAGTGAAATGTACAGGTTTGACCTAGCGTTTACTGAAACATTCTTCTAGTGGCCAAAGGGTGTGCCTGCATTTGGTGTATTTTTCGAGGGAAAGTAACTATGTCCTACCATCTCTGAAAACTATACTTAGTGGCTTTGATTCATGGAAATTTGTTCTGCTTGTTTTGTGGAGACAGACATATCCTGGCAGTTCCCCACTTACTTCTACTGCAATGTTTGCGGCAAGAAGAAAATATGTTCTTCCCTTATAGTCTTCTTTAAGCACAACCTGGCAGAAAGATGATTCCCATTAGGTGCAAGCAAAAGAGGGGAAGCTGATTTTTAAACATAAGATTCAAACCAAATGTCATTATAGCACATTAAAGAACAGCTCAAATACTTTCACTGTGCTTGTTTTGTTTTAGAAACACTGCTGGAAACATATGAGCAGTAGTTTAAAAAAAAAAAAAAAAACCCACGTTAAAAAAGAACCTTTGCTGTTATGCTGGAATTTACTAAAAGATAAAGGGAGTACACCATTTCCCCATTTTAGCAATAATCTCAGAAAACTACAAATGGTCACCCTGACACTAGAGGTGCTTATGAGCACACCAGGGAAGTAATACAGACAATTGTGCACCTATATCAACGGCTACTGGAGAGAGAGTGAGTGGGAGCAGAAGTAACAGGGCCTTAACACTGAACGTCCTTGCTCCAGAGGATGAGAGGGTTCCCTCCATGGCAGGAGGCTGTGATCAGGTATTTGCCAGAAGATGCTGGTGAGCCTACAGGTAGCCAAATGTCTTACTGAGGTACATGGATTTATGAATCCATTAAAGTATTAGTACAGGTACTACCACAGATGATAAGTCCTGAAACAATTAAACGGAGTAAGTATATCAAAATTAGGAGT
Source organism: Oreotragus oreotragus (assembly GCA_006410675.1). Taxonomy (NCBI): domain Eukaryota; kingdom Metazoa; phylum Chordata; class Mammalia; order Artiodactyla; family Bovidae; genus Oreotragus; species Oreotragus oreotragus. The sequence continues at coordinate 19,298 of SJYX01017100.1, forward strand.
GGGGTATTTTAAAAGGAAGAAACCAACAAAAAATCTTCCTACATTAGAGAATAAACACCAAACAGAAAGCCCATGTCCTTTCTACATGACACTAGAATGATGATATTTTATGAGTAAATAGACAATCTGTTCATACTCCCTAAAAGAGCATGAAAAATGTCTCAGATAAGTTTTTAACAACTTTTAAGTTTTCCTGCTTAAATGAGTAAGCTTCAGTTCTAAAAAAAAAAAAAAACTCATCTTCAGCATATTTTATCCCCCAGTGACACCAGATGAATGAGAATCTGCTACACTATTAAAGCTTTATGAAAATTTAATTCATTATCAATACTATGATTTAATGATACATGGTTAAATGCTAAATATTAAATTAGCAATATAAAATGAGTCAAAGTGATAGCTTGGACATAGGAATTTTAAACCACTTTAAGTTTTATTTAAGATCATCACAGGTCAAAATGATCTGAGAATTACCTACCTTTCAAAAAATTTACATTCACAATTAAGTATGTGAGGGAATACAAAATGAAAAATTATGATAGTATTTCATATAAATATTTTGACCAAAATGAAAAGGTGCCATTAGAGTCATCACAATTAAAAATAATAATGCATTGATAAAATCACCAAGAACAAAAGTAGCCTGAAACCAATGCTGTGAATATTTTCAAGTTTGTATTTAAAACTTTTGTCATTGTACCTGCATATAAGCTTGACCCAATTTCTTTACTCACTAAGCCATAATCACTTTCAAGGCAAACTACATTTCTGTCTACCTCCTCTAGCAGTTACAACTGCTGTGGTAGAGGTTTTTTGCGGTTGTTGCTTTTAACAGTAATAGCTAAAGGAAATTTGGAATATGCCACTGACATTGAAAAACATGTGCTATGTATAAGTATCTCATGTGGATTTTTAAAAACTAAACCTAAATCACATTAGAATCCCATAACTAGCCCTTATATATGATATCAGTGCAGTTACCTATAATACTCAAATAATTTTCCAACCAAATACCAAGTAACAATTTTAAATCAGAGGACCTGTTGTATTAAAATATTCCACACAGACACCTTAGCACTATTAGTTGTGGGAAGGTATGGTTTCAGTGATGAGGGTTTTAACGGTTTTAATCCCACACACATGAGAAATTGATTCCACAGGCTAATCCACATATGGCTTAATACCTTAAACTTCAATCAACTGCTGGAAATATATTTTCTATTTGCCTATACACAGTATTTGGAAAGTTGAGCTTGGCAGAGCAAATAGAGAGAGCTTAAATACAAAATGGAGTACATTGAGGAAAGTAGAATTTGAGTCGGATTTCCCAGTAGATTATCAGAGATTTACCTGGTATTTTCTAACTGACCCTTTCCCTTCTTCCCTTCTGAACCTCCATCTACCAACTCCAACACACCCAGGTTCTATTTAAAAAGCAACCAGTAACCCAGCAGAGTAAAATAGGGTAGCACTAAGAAAAAAGTTCATGCTACTTTCCAGCCCACTCACTTACTTTAATGATTCATCAGGGAAACCCCGGTTGTTAAAATATACCTGAAATCTCATTAAATAGTAAAATAAAAAATAAAGAGCACGAAAAGATTTCTGCTTTGAAACACGTCATCAATGATTCCCCTAAGAGAACCTATTAAGGGAAATATGCAGTAAAAATATATTTTGCTATTGAATAAAAAAGTTTCCTCAAAGTATTATAGAACATTCTGTTATCATGTCGGGGGGTGGGGGGGGGAGGGAGAGACAAGGATAAACGAATCCTATGAAAAAGTTATTTTTTTTAATTTCATAAAAGTCATTCATAGCAAATATATCCTAACCTCTAAAGCCTCAATGTAATCTCTGAATACTGATAATCAGACATCAAATGCAGTTCAAAAAACTCACAATCCTAAAATTATAGGCACTGATAATACTATACATAAATAAAGAAAAGTCTGACTAACAGTGAGGCATGACATCCGATCCTGAGTATTAGTTTGAACTGAAAATAATGTACAACAGAAACTGATCATTATTTCATTATTTGATCATGGGGCATACGGCCTAACATTTATAATAACTTGTACACGATTGTGTATTTAAATAACAACCTTTTTTTTCTAAGTCTTAAATTCATACTGCGAAAGATGTGGCAGAAAATTCTATTCCCCCACAAGGCTACGGATATTCTAATTCCATCAACTCTGACTTTTGTTTCTTGTTGTGGTAACTAAGTGAGGATTTATGCACCCAAAGCAAAATTTGGTAAGATTTATATGCTACACCATTTGTGAGACAATCTAAAGCTATTTTCAAGCATGCTGTTCCAAATATATGATTTGCAATGATCTTTTAACACATGCTCTTTTAAAATTATAATCTTATATGCATATATGGCTATTTAACTTTCCATGACAAATATTTTCATTCTTTCTAGATTTGGGATTTAACTTTCTGCTCAAAAATATCCATTACTTATGCCATGACTTGGATTAACACAAAATCTTGGTTATAACTATCAGTATCAAATGCAAATTCAACAAGTACCTACCCGTAGCAACATTATGATTATTCACTTATTTTCACACATATATAATTTCCACCAACAACTAGATGTGTGTTTGTATATATATGTATGTTTGTATATGTATATATATTACAAGTTCATTATCTTATATTTTTTAGTTATATTCAACATTATATAGCAAAATTATAACTTTGAAAATTTTTGTGAGTATACTGGTTTAATACTAACCTTCTTTCAATTTTTCATTGCTATCAATTTCATGAATAACTTTCAACTATAAAACCAGCAATGAATTAGTTCTACTGAATACTAAGATTTTTCCAATTTGCTGACATTTTAAAATGTGGCAGCAAATTTATGAATCAATAGAATATTTTATACCAGAAAATTATCTCATCACTCATTTGAACTGTTGCATGACCCTTTTAACTGGGTCTCCATGCCACCACACAATCTGTTTCCCAACACACCACTGTCCATAATCCAGCCACAAATAATCATCCAAAATGCAAACCTGATCATGGAGTGACAAGTTCACATACCTTTCATATCTCCATCACCTAAGGACAAAACCCAAGGCACTAGACATGGTAGTTACGACCTTCCTCTCCAGGCCTGTTTCATTCTTTTCACTCCAGCCTTGCTTCCCCTTCTCCCACTTCCGTCCTCTTCCTCTGCGTCCCCAGTGTCATCGGAGCGACATCAAGCACTCACACTCGTGTGGCTATTTTATATTTCTGTGACATTACATCTTTATCTTTTTTCTATCAGTCTTTTCCTCAAGTTCACCTGGTGAAATTTTCTTACAGTTTCTGAACATCAACACCAACTCTATGAAGTCTTTCCCTGACCATCTCATAAACATGACTTGTTTTCTACTCTGTACGGTATCATCAGACTTTTTTACTCTATTTCTGCACTCTGCTTCCTGTGGGGCTGAAAAAGATTTGGAAGATAAGGGAACATGTCATTGTTTTCTCAAAGGGCTATCCCAGGATCTGCTACATAGTGAATGTCACCAAGCTTTCTGTAAAGCTGAACTGAAGATTAGGAGGAAATGGGAAGTTGACTTTGCCTTTGAAGAAGTAACACTGCTTTCACCTTAACACCAGTCCTGAGCAAATCAGTGTCAGGAAGCAGCACCATACCTGTTACTAATGATTTCCATTATTCTTGAAGCCTAGGTTAAATCAAATAGCTAGTACATCTGAACACATTTTGTATTCTTTTTTCTTACTGTTCACAGAAATCAGAATTTACTGAAATGAATACATTATTTTCATGTAGATATGTGTTTACCCTAACCTACTAATACAACAGAAATAACTGTGATTAAAGAAGAGGGAGAAATACCATAAGCAACTGAATTCTAGGCCAAAGCAAGTTTCAAGGCCTAAGAGAATATCTGTGAGATCCATGAATTTTGAAAATCACCTACAGTTTTTTATTCTGTTTGATCTCTTGTCATCCTAGTTTAATACTAGACATGGAAGTAGGATGAGAAACCAATTCCCTCATCATCAATCTGGAGATCCCATTCCACATTTAGTAATTAGGCTTTTATTTAATGGGGAAGAAAAAAGGCATTTTAAAATACTTTCTGCCAACAATTATGCATTTTATAAAAGTTTGACAAGATGAATAATGCATTTGCTTTCTCAAGATGGCAATTCTCCAAGCCTTCCACCTTCCTGAAACAGGCTGCAAATCAGCTGAGGGGGAGAAAATGGGGCTACATGACCCATGCAGATATGGATACCTAGGTGCAGAAGCCAGGGTGAATTGCAAAATCATAGGTGGAAGGAAGGCTGGTGCCACTGTTCCATCACTTCTCTTTTACAGAAGAAGAAATAGAGACTATTGGAATCAAAGAAAAAGTGACAGGAAAAATAAATATCACATATATGTGGAATCCAGAAACATGGTACAGATAAACTTATTCAGAAGGCAGCAACAGAGACACAGATGTAGAGAACGAACATACGGACACCAAGGGAGGAAGCGGGAGTAGGACGGATGGGAATATGGGGCTGACATATACACACTACCATCTATCAAACAGGTAACTAATGAGAACCTGCTGCACAGCACAAGAAATCTACTCCATGCTCCGTGGTGACCTAAATGGGAAGGAAATCCAAAAGAGGGGTTACATGTATACATACGGCTGGTTCGCTTTGCTCTACAGCACACACTAACATAACATTGTAAAGCAACTAGAGTCCAATAAAAAATAAAATGGAAATTAAAAATTTTAATGTTTAATTACAGAAAATTTCTAATGTGATAGAGCAAGGGTTTAAACTCAGAGCTTCTAACCCTATATTCACATATTTTTCCATTGTGCTTCACTCCAGGCATATGATATGACCTAAGTAAAAGATGCCTCCATGTCCTAATCTTGGTAGTTTTTGCATTAAATACAATATTATTATTATGTAAATAATATACTGCAGTATAAATGTATATGTTTATGGGATGTAAATGTCACTATACAATGATAAACGCATTTATTGTATACTATGGTTAATATTGGGGCACTCTCAGGGGCTCAGTAAAGAATCTGCCTGCCAATTGCAGGAGACACAGGTTCCATCCTTAGGTCACGAAGATCTGGAGGAGGAAATGGCAACTCACTCCAGTATTCTTGCCTGGGAAATCCCATGAGGAGCCTGGCAGGCTATAGCCATGGGGCTGCGAAAGAGTCAGACACGACTTAGTGACTAAACAACAAGCATATTCAACGCAACTCCCATTAGTCTGTGAACCCAGGACACTGGTGGTGTAAGTCACACAGAACTGAGCACCGGACAGTGAGGATCGCAAATCCCAGACTTCTGCGATTTCTTCCTGAGCCCAGCATAATCAGTCCTCTCCCTTTACCTCACAACCTTTATCCATCACCCACGAGCTCTAGACTGGCAACTTTCTGAGAGGATCACAAGATGGATGAAGGACAATATCCAAATTCATGTAACAAGAATGGAGTGTGAAGTGGGAGGGGAGAGGTCAGGCATAGGGCTATGTAGGAAATTATTTCATAGTTTGCTACAGTCACCATTAAACAAAGTCCAAGTGCCCTTGACAAAACAATCTGTAGTACTTCTCAGTGCTTATTCCCTGTAGACCATATTTACGTGAGTGATTACAGACCCATTTCCTCTCCTGGATATTAAGCTCCATGAGGATACTGAACAGGTCTACTTGCTTACCACTAGACGCTCAGCAAGTAGCAAACAGAAGTTGTTCAACAAATGTGGTTGAGTCAATAAAACCCTGTAGAAGTGGCATTGATAATTTCTTCTTAATTCATTCAAGGTAGCAAATACTCAACCTTTATTACCACTAATTACTATTTACTCTCACAAACATAACTTAATGCACACATTCTGTCATCATCTAAATATAAGAGGTAGAATTTCAGCATATTCAAAATGATACACATTCTAAGGAAAACAGTTCTGCCAATAGTCCTGGTGAGGTGTTTAGAAGTCATGTTTCACATCATGGGCAACTCACCTTCTCTGACCTGACTGGACTCCATAAGAATATTTAACCCAAGGACAGTCAAGTCCTGAAAGATTCAGGTTAACCTGAAAGATTAATCTTTCAATCCTGAAAGATTGAACCTGAAAGATTCAACTGGTTAACCATTAGACTGACATTTTTTATTATACAGTCATTATCTTGCTACCCTACATTGACTTCTCTGCCAAATTTTAACTCAGACCTGGTTTGTGCAAGGTAATTATATACACACCATAGAAATTTAAAATAAAATGACTGGTTCTTAACTATACCAGTACTAGTGTGTCTCACTCTAACATTTTCTAAGAATTTACTCTGTATTAACTAAGCCAAAAATTGTTGAGACATTCCCTCTCCTAGTAGGAGGCACATATCACATTTTAGTTAATTCTGAAACTGAAATAGCAAGGTTACTCTAATACAAATACATTCTCAATGTCCTACTTGAAGTACTACAACCCAAGCAAACATGGGTGGCATTCCCCTGATGAGGTGAAATAAATGTCACCAAGCATAATGTTCTGGATTTACTCACTTCCACTGAAAAATAAAAAGGACATAATCTCACAATCCAATCTGTTTATCAGTGAGGGAAATCAACTTAAAAGAAATACAAAATCCAGGGGCAAAAGAATATCAGGCAAACAGTTCAGAGACAAAAGAGAAATTTCCATAGAGGATTAGAGGGCAAGAAATGGAAATCCTTAGTACTGATGTTAGATACCTTTAATATTTTAATATTCATTTTGTATTATCCAATCTGTTTATCAGTGAGGGAAATCAACTTAAAAGAAATACAAAATCCAGGGGCAAAAGAATATCAGGCAAACAGTTCAGAGACAAAAGAGAAATTTCCATAGAGGATTAGAGGGCAAGAAATGGAAATCCTTAGTACTGATGTTAGATACCTTTAATATTTTAATATTCATTTTGTATCAATGAAAGTACCCTGCAGTAACATGCTTTTTAAAAATGGTATTAGGAAATATGAGGGAAGGGCAAGATAAGAATCTGTCCTTTAAAGTCCAAATCAACAAAATCATAAAGACGTATCAATTAAAACATTTAGTAACAGTTCTCTCATCTCCAAAGTTCCACATGAATACAGAAATTTATTAGAAATAGCATTAGTTAAAAGTGCGTTTTCTTCTATTTGTTTATTGCAGGAGGTTTTTTTTCTAGTTGTCATATATTTCTTAAGCAGCTTCTGATTTGCCAACAGTCTAAGACATTTATTGGTGACTTATGAAGTCATCTCTAGATAGAGTTTAGAGATTGTTACTGATAAATTTTTAAAAGTCCAGAAACTCAGTTTAGACCAAGGCTGAGTAAATCTGGGGCTAATAGATGTGGTAATGAGAGCTGTATCACTATTTTTAAATATTACAAGGGGCATACCATTAGCTACTCACTATTATAAGAAAAAGAGTCAGTCTGATAATAATAGACTGGGATTTTAATATCATGAAGGTATTTAGGAATGAGTCTGTTGAGTAAAGTAAAGGCATTCATTATGCAGACAAGGATGGATAATTTCTAGAAGGTCTGCTATTCTCCATAGTTTTGCACAGGCTGGCCCATATCATCTGACACAAAAGCTTCCACTAAAGAAGATAAGAAGCAATAGCTGAAAGTTCCCTGACTGGAGCAAGCACTATGACTTTTATCTATCTGCTGGCCTTGTTTGTCACTATTATCTCTTTATCAAATGGCTTTTCAAGGAGACATTCCAATGATACAAATATTTTGTCTAATGAGGCAGACCTTACAGTACACAGTATTCTTTGCAAACTACTCAAAGCCACATTCTGTAACCTCACCATCTCTTAAGTAACTTAATGGTTTGTAAATAGTGCATTCAAATAGAGTGAGGTAGCCTGAGAATTAATTAATTCTCCCTTGCATCCCTATCAAGCATATATGCCTACCTTATCTGGGACTGTAAATCTCTCTACTAGATTAATTAGCATTCAAAGTCAACAAACAGCCTGAATTACCGTAGAGAGAGATTATAACTTAAACTCCTAAAACCAGGTATATAATATTATGTATTTCATATAACAGTTCTTCAACTGATCTTAGTAGAACTGAATGACATAAAGAATACCTTATTTCTGCTTATTACTCCTCTTGTTCAATGTTCCTTTTCCTGCTTTGTTTATAAACTTTACTTGCAAGAACTAAATGTAAAATATCAGATAAATTCCTTCAAATTGTTTAGAGTAAATGTCTGCGGGGCACAATGTGTTACCTCTCCCAGGAGGACCTGTATATGACAAAGGAGCAACAGGTGATGAGGAAATTTCAGCCATCTGCAAAGTACAGTTAACCCGTGAACAACGAGAGGAAGAGGGGGTTAATCCATGTATAATTCATAGTAGGTTCCTCTCAATGTGTGAATTCAACCAACCACAGACCCAGAGGACTGTAGTATTTACTACTGAAAAATATCTCAGTATATGCAGACCCACGCAGGTCAAATTTGAGTTGTTCAAGGGTCAACTGTAGATCAGGATAGATTGTGAATTAAAAAGACACTTCTCAAGTAATGAAGGCTGGTGCCTACTCTACTAATGCATAATGCTAAATTTGCTTGGAAGGATTAAAATGTCCTTTCACGTTGGAACATAATACAAAAGGCTTTAAAACCATGCATATCTTTTAATTCAAACTTCTTATAAGAATTAACTCTGCAACTTGTCAAGAATCTTTTAATTAAAGTCTTTACCCAAAATTGAAAGCAATCAAAATATCAAAGAAAAAAGGGGGGGCGATCTCTGATGATCAAATGATTAATGATCAAAAATCATAACAGAAACTGTTTACTGTGAATTCCTGGCAGTCCAGTGGTTAAGACCCCACACTTCCATCGCAGGTGCGCAGGTTTGATCCCTGGTCAAGGAATTAAGATTACGCTCTGTGGTCTGATTTTAAAAAAAAAAAAAAAAAACTGCTTATTGGCATGGGAAAATGTCTCAACTATTGTATGACTGCATGAAATGAATATACAAAAATATATGATGAAATGCATACATGTAGGCATAAATAATCATTTATGGTAGAATTAAGAGTGATTTCGTTTTTCTCTTTGTGCTTCATTTTATTCTTCAAGTTATCCTCATTGAATTTGTTTCAACTTGCAATTAAAAGAAACTACATATTTTTCTTAACTTGAGGGAAGGAGGCCAAATTGTTTGAAATGACATACTACTTACCAATTTCTGAAGACTTATTCCCCCTCCAGGAGATTGCAAGTGGTCTTCAAATTATTTTAACTACTTTTTCTATACAGAAACTTATTAAAAACTATCATCAAGGGTTAAACTAATGGATTTAGGTTTAGTCACAAACACTATAATTTGATTTTGCAAATACTGCTTGTCTAATGCTTGAAATACAATAATTAAACTGTACTTGAATTACTAAATATTGTAAACAGATCAAGATCTTTATGTATTATATATAGGAAAACTAGAGGTATATTTTGATAGTGTGTGAAGAACTAAAATACTATTTTGGTACTTATGGTTTTGAATAGGAATATGGGTAGGTATAGCATGAGCTCAAAGTTCTAAATCAAGTTCAAGCAAAATGTCAAAATTAATTTGAGCCTTAAATAATTAGGTATGGGTCTTGCAATGAGAGGAAATATTCAATTAAGGTGAATAAAATTGAAAAGAACTTCTAGTTTCACACAATTTCCAAAGTGCCTGTACTAAGAAAGCAGAAAAATGTACTGCATAACCATCCATATGTGTTACACATGTTTAAAAAAAGAAAAAGACTGATTGGCTATCCAACTAGAAGAGACACTATCTTAAAGGACTGTCTCCTCTCATAACCACTCAGATACTTCTATATTTAGATACAGGCAATAGGAGAATGTATACTCAATAAATATTAATTTGATTGAACACCTGATACAGTTTAATTTTATGACATGTGAATTATATCTCAATAAAACTGTTATTTTAAACATAAATAAATAAATAAACATTAATTCAATGGCCTGCCTCTTGAGAAATCTGTATGCAGGTCAGGAAAGAACAGTTAAAACTGCACATGGGACGACAGACCGGTTCCAAATAAGGAAAGGAATACGTCAAGGCTGTACATTGTCACCCTGCTAATTTAACTTATATGAAGAGTACATTATGAGAAATGCTGGACTGGATGAGGCACAAGTTGGAATCAAGATTGCTGGGAGAAATATCAATAACCTCATACATGCAGATNCAAAGAAAGCTGAGCACCGAAAAACTGATGCTTTTGAAGTATGGTGTTGGAGAAGACTCTTGAGTGTCCCTTGGACAGCAAGGAAATCCAGCCAGTCCATCCTAAAGGAAATCAGTCCTGAATATTCATTGGAAGGACTGATGGTGAAGCTGAAACTCCAATACTTTGGCCACCTGATGTGAAGAACTGACTCACTGGAAAAGACCCTGATGCTGGGAAAGATTGAAGGCGGGAGGAGAAGGGGATGACAGAGGAAGAGATGGATGGATGGCATCATCGACTCAATGGACATGAGTTTGAGTAAACTGTGAGAGTTGGTGATGGACAGGGAGGCCTGGCATGCTGCAGTCCATGGGATCGCAAAGAGCTGGACATGACTGAGCAACTGAACTGAACTCAATGGCAACTTCAGTTCAGTTCAGTTCAGTTCAATCGCTCAGTTGTGTCTGACTCTTTGCAACCCCATGAATCACAGCATGCCAGGCCTCCCTGTCCATCACCAACTCCCGGAGTTCACTCAAGACTCACGTCCATCGAGTCCGTGATGCCATCCAGCCATCTCATCCTGGGTCGTCCCCTTCTCCTCCTGCCCACAATCCCTCCCAGCATCACAGTCTTTTCCAATGAGTTAACTCTTCTCATGAGGTGGCCAAAGTACTGGAGTTTCAGCTTCAGCATCATTCCCTCCAGAGAAATCCTAGGGCTGATCTCCTTCAGAATGGACTGGTTGGATCTCCTTGCAGTCCAAGGGACTCTCAAGAGTCTTCTCCAAAACCACAGTTCAAAAGCACCAATTCTTCGGCACTCAGCTTTCTTCACAGTCCAACTTTCACATCCATACATGACCACTGGAAAAACCATAGCCTTGACTAGAAGGACCTTTGTTGACAAAGTAATGTCTCTGCTTTTAAATATGCTATCCAGGTTGGTCATAACTTTTCTTCCAAGGAGTAAGCGTGTTTTAATTTCATGGCTGCAGTCACCATCTGCAGTGAAATTAGACTTAGTAAATAAATATTTTTAAATAAAGCTTCCAAGTTCTAGTACTTTTTACAATTGAAATGCCATGTTTCATTTTCAAGTAAGAAGAAATAACTATTATTCCTGGAATTGTTTTCCAATATAGCCGTTTCATAGTATTTAACTTTTGAAATCAACTATACTGAAACACTTTGGCCTCCGCTGTAGCTCAGCTGATAAAGAATCTGCCTACAATTCAGGAGACCTGGGTTTGATCCCTGGTTTGGAAAGATCCCCTGAAGAGGGTATGGCAATCTACTCCAGTATTCTTGCCTGGAGAATTCTCATGGACAGAGGAGACTAGTAGGCTCCAGTCTGTGGGGTCACTAAGAGTTGCACATGAGTAAGCACAGCACAAGACCATACTGAAAAACTTAACCTCCAAATCTAGAAAGAAAACAATCTACCACTAAAAGAATATAAGTAATTAAAAATTAGTCTCCAGAAAAGATAAAAACACTAATCAAAATATGAAACAACTAAATGAAAAATTGGAGGCAAATTTATCATTTCATCTATTTTTAGAGAGACACTAAGGAAATACTTAGTGTCTTTTCCTTCAGACACTAAGGAAATACTTATCAATATATAATTTTCCATATTTTAAAATGAGCATGAACTTTATATGAAAAATAAATCCTAATCCCAGGAAACTGCCATGTGGCATTTTTTAACTTTATTATCACTTTGTTGACTCTCTGTCCCAGAGCAGATCACCTCCAACATTAATACTCTGACCTTATAGAAAAGTGACAGATAAAGTTTATGGTGAGAAAAAATGAGTTTTTATGGGTTTCCAAAAGAGAATTCTTAGGACACTGAAAGCCATATAATAATATTGATTTGATACCCAACTTTTTTACTGCCAAATTACAAACTTCAGATTTCTGGAAAAATGCCCAAGTGAACTTACAGTAAAATACAGTAAAAGAGAAGCCTGAGCTTACGATAAAAAGTTGAAATCGCTTTGCAAACTTTAAATATACATATGCAATATTTTTTTAATCAGATCTTTTTAAAGTTTTTAGTATCCCAAGGCTGACCTTTCACTTTGGGACTGAGTGATTTTCTTCCAGGTATTTATCCCAAGTCAAACATAAGCTCACACCTTTCTGACCAAGTAATTTCTGTGATTATTTCTAGTTTCCTTTTCTTTTAAAGGCAAATATACAAGGTACAAACACAAGGATTATTTTCTTGTAAAACTACCCTCAAAAATCAATTAGAATATTCAAAATATTCCATTTTCACAAATGAAAATAAGTTACTTGCTGAAATGACAGTCTTCCATTTCACTGCCTTAAAAATTAAGCTGGCATGGATAATAAAAGTGTTTTCTAAGGATATGCTTGGCATTCAAATATTTTTAAAATAAATATTAATCCATAATTAGATTTCACGGGCACAACCTATAGAAAATAGAATCTGCTTTTATTTTTCTGAGAGCAATGTTAATGATTTGATATCATAAAATTTGTAACAAAATCACTGCTTGCACAAACCAATAAACAAACCTTCAGATGAATGTTTATTTTCCTTTACAGTCTAGTTTTGTTTGTTTTTTTTACCATTGATTCAGCAAATATCCATTGTGCCTACCACATGCCCACTGCTGTTCTGAGTATCTGGGGATAAACTGGGCAACAAAACGAATGTTCCTGTTATTGTAAGAATTTCTTTTTAATTGGAATAAAAAGACAATCATGAAGTAAATGTAAATCAGATGGTCCCAAGTACTATAAAGAAAAATTATACAAGGTGCCGAGGACAGGGGCTGGGGAAGGGTAGGACTTTATATGGAGCTGTCAGAGGACATTTCACTGACAGTAAGATGGCATCTGAACAGAAACCAGAAGAAGAGAGGGAAGGGGCTCTGAAGATGTGGATGGTAAGCCTTCCAAGCAGCAGGTGGAGTTAGGGCCTGAGATGGCAGATACCCACCATGTGACGCCGGCAGGAAGGTCTGTGGGAAACAATAAGCATTTACTGAATGATAATATTCTAAAAATTATGCCAAGTGTTTGGTGATATTAAAATGACCCAAATATTAATTACAATACAGACTGAAAAATGCTATAAACCATTTGAACTGGGTCTCAAAGAGGGACCAATACCAAGTACTACTTCAAGAAGATAAACCAAGGGGTCAGAAAGTACAGTGCGTCAAGATCCCAGTAACAAAGAAGAGCTGAAGAAATGTGTAGATACTCTTCATTCATTCAGCAACTGTTCAACTCTTTTCTCTTTTTGCTTTCTTCAAGAATTCAGACTAAAATACTTAGTTTCCCAGATACAAGGAAGACTGTTTCACAATCTTCCAAAATGACATAAGTGGAAAGAAGGCTCAAAATTGGAAAGTAGCCACATTGGGAGCCAGGACAATGCTGAACAACTGAACAAATCAACAACCTGTAGGACTTTTAGCTAACTCATCCCACGCCTCTGGTACCAGGCCCTCCCCTCCTAATTCCTTCTGCCCTTAGCCTTGTTCATCATCTTCAAACTCAACTACATTTAACCTGTCTTCTTTCTTCTTCCTCTGAAACTTACGGGTATTTTAGCGTCCATCATCTACTCAAAAACCAATGACTGTTTCTACCTGAGAAAGAAAATGCTTAACAAGAAACAAGTGTGTGCGTGCATGCATGCTCACTCGCTAAGTCATACGCTACCCTCTGTAACCTCAAGGACTATAGCCCGCCAGGCTCCCCTGTCCATAGAATTTTCCAGGCAGGAATCCTGGAGTGAGTTGCCATTTCCTACTCTAGAGGATCTTCCTGACCTAGGGATCCAAGCCACGTCTCCTGTGCCTCCTGCGTTGCCAGGCGGATTCTTTACCACTGAGTTCCTTTCTAGCCTCAGTTCCTATCACTGTCATAGACACTGTTACTTCAAACGCAACAGACTCCCTTGCCATTTTTCAAACGTTCCATATACATTCCCACCATCATGCACAACTAGTGCTGTCTATTCTTTGGGGAATCCTTTCACCTTGACTACCTGTCTAATTTCTACACAAATATAGCTCAAGACTTCCTTGAAACCCCATCTCATCCATGAAGGTTTAATTGCTTACCCAAATTCTTGTTGGGAAAATCCCATGGACAGAAGACCCTGGAAGGCTACAAAAAAATCCATAGGGTCACAAAGAGATGGACACAACTGAGTACCTGAGCAAATTCATCCCATCAGAAGTAATTACTCCTTCTTCTGTAGTAACACCAACTGCACCTGCACCCTAATAACAGCAGTTACGACAATCTTATACTATAGAGTGTCTGTGTGTGTCTTCCCAACCAGATTTTGTTTCTGTGGCAACAGAGTTTGTGTACCATCCATGTTTATATCTATGCAAATCCCAGCAAAGTATTTTGTACACAAGACATTTCAATAAATGTTTTTCAAATTCTCATCAAAAGACTATAAGAAGCCTTCACAAAAGGTGAAGGGGCAAAAAGAGGTATTCCTGAATTGAAAATTACAGCAGCATCATAAAGTGAGTTGTCCAGTTATTCAAATAAGCTCTAAATCATTGTAAATATCATCGAATGAGAACATAAAAACAAAAAATAAACCATGTGTAGTTACTGGGCAGCATAAAATTAAAGAAGAATGGGGAAATGAAAAGTGTAAAGCCACCTATATTAGGAAGCATTACCAAGGAATACTCAAACAATTCGTTTAACAAGTACTTACTAAGCGCCTACTTTAACCCAGAAACTCTATTAATTGCTGAGAATATGAAGGTGAAAATATTGAGAAAGGGCTGAACTTTTACAAGGAGTATTTAATTGGAGGCTAGTTACTTTACAATATTGTGGTGTTTTTTGCCATACATTCATATGAATCAGCCATGGGTGTACAAGGAGTATTTTTAAGTTCAAAGTGTTGGCCTATAAATTATTACTTCCTGTAGTATGACCAAAACAGCATCTGAAGGACCTAAAGACTATGGATACCCAAATTTCAAATCCAAATCTAGAAAATGATCTTGCCTCAGTTCGGTTCGGTTCAGTCACTCAGTTGTGTCCGACTCTTTGCAACCCCATAAATCGCAGCACGCCAGGCCTCCCTGTCCATCACCATCTCCCGGAGTTCACTCAGACTCACGTCCATCGAGTCCATGATGCCATCCAGCCATCTCATCCTCGGTCGTCCCTTTCTCCTCCTGCCCCCAATCCCTCCCAGCATCAGAGTCTTTTCCAATGAGTCAACTCTTCGCATGAGGTGCCCAAAGTACTGGAGTTTCAGCTTTAGCATCATTCCTTCCAAAGAAATCCCAGGGCTGATCTCCTTCA
>SJYX01017100.1:38425-59459 GCA_006410675.1 Oreotragus oreotragus
ATCCATACATGACCACAGGAAAAACCATAGCCTTGACTAGATGGACCTTAGTCGGCAAAGTAATGTCTCTGCTTTTGAATATACTATCTAGGCTGGTTATAACTTTTCTTCCAAGGAGTAAGCGTCTTTTAATTTCATGGCTGCAGTCGCCATCTGCAGTGATTTTGGAGCCCTCCCCCAAAATAAAGTCTGACATTGTTTCCACTGTTTCCCCATCTATTTCCCATGAAGTGATGGGACCGGATGCCATGATCTTCGTTTTCTGAATGTTGAGCTTTAAGCCAACTTTTTCGCTCTCCTCTTTCACTTTCATCAAGAGGCTTTTTAGCTCCTCTTCACTTTCTGCCATAAGGGTGGTGTCATCTGCATATCTGAGGTTATTGGCCTAAACTGTGATTATGTAGGCATTCTCTCCCAGGACTGCTTCTGAATGTTAAAAGGGCTTCCTTTCTTTTCAGTGACTATAAACTGCTCAGATAGAAAATTTGAGTTCCAGATACTTGAATCCATTCCCTAACCTGAGATTAAGTTCTATCCATGCACAGGTTGTTTTAATAATTAAGGTAACAACAACCCTGCCATCGTGAATAAAGAGGGAGGAATTTATTACAACAGTGCTATCTAGGGGATGTTGTGTGGGAGATGAGTGGATAGTTGTTTGCTTTGTCCTCTGAGGTCAAAGTAAAAGAAACAGAATGAAAGTACAACAAAAAGGATTTGGGTTAGACATAGGAAGAATTCTGAGGCACTGATTCATGCTACCAAGATATACTCTGAGCTATTTCTTCTGTAGATCTTGGGGGGAAAAAAGAGGTAGCCTGCTTTCTTCTAATATAGTTTAGAGCAAAGCAAGCAGATATAAAGATGACTTCATAGGGTTTCTTTTGGACATGTTTTACTGTTGTATGTGACCATTTGCATGTGTACTGGAAAAATATGACACTATCACTCTTAAGAATTAAAAGAAAGAATATACCCAAAATGCCATCTAGTATAAAATCTGATTTAGTGGGCTCTTAGCCACAAGGCCTCCAAGGATCTAATAACTCCTTTCTATAAACCAACATCAATAATGTAAATTATCAAATGACTTATTTGCCTTTTTAATAAACTCGAATTGCTTCATTTCTTCAAAAACTGAACATATCCTTGTTTAAACAATGATCCATGCATGGAGTTAAAAAGAAATTATATCTTTTTATTTACCCATGGAATAACTCGATCCAATGAAAGTACTGGTACTAAGTTATTCTGAGGATTTTTCTATAAGCCTTGTAACTGAGTATCTTCTATTCAAAACAACTTTGACATCTTTACATTGATGTCCCCTTAGCCATAAAGAACAACTGTATAAAATTTAGTCCACAACCCCTCACAAATTAAAAACAGGACTGTGCCCTTTACATGTATAAATGATGTATACCAATATTAACAAATGTAATATATTTCTTAAAATTCATTCATTCAACAAGTGTTTTATTGAGGGTCTATCTAGGTACTACGCTAGGGGTAGGGACACCAAGATGACCTAATTAGAGTTCCTGCTCTCAGTCACAGAAATATAACATCACAACATCAAACGCACTGTACTGAATGTCAAAAGGAAACAAACCTTAAGTTGCTTTCTACACCAAGTACTCAGAAAATTCAAAGGTCCAAGCAACTAACTATACAAAAGAAATAAGGAAGTATGTCAGATAACTTTAGGATGGGTCATCCGACACTCATACCAATTCTCCTTCTCCTTGCTTTCCTCCAAAATAAAGGCTCAAAAGCTAAAATATCTTTTTTAAATTCTTGCCGACAGTAGTAGGCATCTGAATTAAATTCGCCTGTTTCAGTCCATTTTAGTTCACTGATTTCTAAGATGTAGATGTTCACTCTTGCCATCTCCTACTTGACCATCTCCAATTTACCTTGATTCATGGACCTAACATTGCAGGTTCTCACACAATATTGTTCTTTAAATAACTAAACTTTACTTTCACCACCAGACACATCTACAACTGAGCGTCATTTCTGCTTTGGCCCAGTCACTTCATTCTTTCTGGAGCTATTACTAACTGTCCTCAGCTCTTCCCCAGTAGCATACTGGACACCTTCCAACATGGCAGGGGTGGAGGTGGGGGGTGGGGTTCATCTTCTGGTGTCGTATCTTTTTGCCTGTTCATATTGTCCACGGTGTTCTCACGTAAGAACACTGGAGTGCGTTGCCATTTTCTCATCCAGTGGACCACGTTTTGTCAGAACTCTTCACTAAGACCCATCCATCTTGGGTAGCCTTGCATGGCATGGCTCATAGCTTCACTGAGTTACATAAGCCCCTTCACCACAGGCTGTGATCCATGAAGGGGTTAAACAAAGAACTTCACTGTATTTCTATAAAGGTACCTAGTGGCCTCCTGAACTCCATGGCATGGGAGGAATTTATATGATCCTCTCCTTTTAAATATTTTTTATTTATTTGTTTTTAATTAAAGATAGGTTGATTTTCCAGGTGGCTCAGTGGTAAAGAATCTGACTCCCAATGCAGGAGAAGCAGGAAGCACTGGTTCAATCCTTGGGTTGGAAAGATCCCCTGGAAGAAGAAATGGCACCCACTGCAATATTCTTGCCTGGATAATCCCATGGACAGAGGAGCCTGACAGGCTCTAGTCCATGAGGTTGCAGAGAGTCAGACACGACTTAGCAACTGAACACACAGGCAATTAAAAGATAACTGCTTTACAGTTTGCATTGGTTTCTGTCATATAACAACGTGAATCAGCCGTTAAGTATATTCCCTCCCTCGTAAGCCTCCCTCTCAACCACCCCTACACCCCATCCCTCTAGGTGTTCACAGAGCACCAGGCCAAGCCCCCTGTGCTGTACAGCAACTTTCCACCAGCTAGCTGTTTTACACATGGTAATGTATATATGTCAGTGCCACTCTCTCAATTTGTCCCATCCTCTCCTTCCTCCACTGCAGCCACAAGTCCGTTCTGTTCATCTGTGCCTCCTAAAATACTTTTCATCTCATCTAGATGTGGTTAAGCTCCAGGTGTTGATGATGGACAGGGAAGCCTGGCATGCTGCAGTCCATGGGGTCGCAAATAGTAGGACACAACTGAGCAATTAAATTGAACTAAGAGGTTGTTATGTGACACACGTTTTATCCCTGAGATGCAGGCAGAAGTCCCCATGAGCAAGCATCTGTTTCTGAAGAAAATGAGAAAGCTCTCCATGAAAATTTGGTTTCTGGGCTCCCTTTACTTTTCTTCCTGCTTCAAAGTAAACACAATTTCTATAGGTACAAATGTCATCTGTGGAATAAGAAGCAAGCATTTTGCACCAAGGATGATAGAACAGGATGATGTTACCTGGACCCTTGATGGCATCAGTTACCTGTGAACTAACTGCCTCCAGACTTCTTATAACAGGAGATAAATAAAATCCTTACTCACTTAAGTCACAGTCACTAAGATTTTCTGCTACATGGAGCCAGAGGCGTTTTTACCATTAAAAGGAAGCCACAACAGAGAGATGTTTAAGTTGGGACTATCTACAACTCCTTCTTGCTTGAGTCAGAGGCTGTGATCTAGTCCTTTCTAGCTGCTGCTGCTGCTGCTGCTGCTAAATCACTTCAGTCGTGTCCAACTCTGTGTGACCCCATAGACGGCAGCCCACCAGGCTCCCCCATCCCTGGGATTCTCCAGGCAAGAATACTGGAGTGGGTTGCCATTTCCTTCTCCAATGCATGAAAGAGAAAAGTGAAAGTGAAGTCGCTCAGTCTGTCCAACTGTTAGTGACCCCATGGACTGCAGCCCACCAGGCTACTCTGTCCACTGGATTTTCCAGGCAAGAGTACTGGTGTGGGGTGCCATTGCCTTCCCTGCCTTTCTAGCTAGAAGAAATAAAAAACAATTTTGAATTTGCATGTGTACAGTTTTACTACAATCTTCTATAATCTAGATTAAATAAATATGTTCTAATTCTTCCATGGTTATTCATTTGTTGCATAGTCATTACAAGATTTTTTATTTCTTTTCCTACTCGAAACTTTCAATCCCCCAAACCTGTAAAATAACATTTCTTACAGTATGATATAGATCACTCATATATGTAACATACACAAATAAACAGCTGAAAAAGGGGGCAAGAAATAAGAATGGAGAGAGAAAACAAGAGAAACCTAGCTTATCTGAAAATATAAACTATGTTTTTCAATTTTGTGAGCATCTTTAAAAAGTATCTTCATAATGAATTAAGACTCCAAGATTAACAGAATTTTTAAAATAGGAAAGATTCCCCCAACTTGAAAGCATTGTCTCTGTTTTTTGAAAATTTTTAACTTGAAAATTACAGAGACTTTCTTGGCAGTCCAGTGGTTAACGTTTCACGCTTCCAATGTAGGGAGCACAGGTTCAATTCCTGAGAAGGGAACTAAGATTCCATATACTGTGTGGCAAAGCTAAAAACAGAAAAGCATGTTATCAACAAGGATTGTTCATCCAACTGATTGATCACTAGAAATATTATATCACTGCGCTAACCCATCTATCTCTAGTAGCTGCCCTAAGATAGTAATCTCTCCCTATGTAAGTTTCAACTGGACATATTGTCAGTGTGTACTGTTCTTGGGATAGTTTCAATTGTACACTGCTAAAAGATTCATTAATTTCAACCACCATCAACTCCATATGCCACATATACTTTTTTCTGCCTTTTGTGTTCAAATATATTTCACTGTGGCCATTCAGAGGAAAATTATACATTCCAATAACACTTGAGTTCCCCTCAGTTACCCTTTCAGTGGCTCAGGGTAATGACAGAGTAAAGAATCGTGTTCTTCACAGGCTCTCTCTCTTTTTTTTTTCCTCCTCTCTCATTTGGGAGAATTTCAGCTTCAAATCTCTTGTGCCAAGAAGCAATGGGTAATGTCTAATGCTCTTCTCTAACAGTAGCTTACTCTGGCGGGAACGGGAGGAGAGTCAGGAGAAATCACTCACATTCCCAGCTTTGAGAAAGTCTTAGCATATGGAATAACCAATCTCTTACCCTATTTTCCTAAAATAGAATTATGGAATCTTAATAGGTAAAGGGGCCAGAGGAAAAGGAAACAGAATTAGAAATTTTACAACTATCTGTGAGTAGGGGTAATGGCTAAAATCTAGCCCTAAATCCCCAGTGAAATCAGTCCAAGAAAACACCTATAATTCATAAAACCTGGAGCTTATATATTACTTGGCATTGTTCATAAGTAAAGACTTCCTCTGTAAAAAAGATTTTAAAAACCACATTCTCATGAGACAGCAAGAATGGGAGAAATAAGGATAATAAGCATAGATAACACAAATGCCTTGGTTTTAAAATCAACACTCAAAGACAATCTACCACAATCCCCATGACCTCAAAAGAAAATTCAAAGAATAAGTCTCCTTTGTTTATGTCATCTCAGCTTCAATTCCATCAGCAGTTATCTCCTTTAAAACAAATATTTCTAGGGCCCTTACACGACAGGAAGTCCTTTCTCTCAGGCCCATTTTTATTTGGTTATCTTTTTAGGTGCACTAAAGATTGAGTTTACAATAAGCTGAACAGACAGC
This sequence comes from Oreotragus oreotragus, assembly GCA_006410675.1. Lineage (NCBI taxonomy): Eukaryota > Metazoa > Chordata > Mammalia > Artiodactyla > Bovidae > Oreotragus > Oreotragus oreotragus. The sequence continues at coordinate 44,011 of SJYX01017100.1, forward strand.
ATACAAAAGGCTTTTAGAACTATACCATATGGTCCAGGGAAGGGAACAATCTGGACGATCCCCATTTCAATCTGCAAGCTTGTCCACCTCTATAACACATTATACCACTGTAATAAAATATTAAGATGGAAACGTAAAAGCGAAAATAGTCTATCTTTAGCATTACCAGGNGACCCCATGGACTGCAGCCCACCAGGCTACTCTGTCCACTGGATTTTCCAGGCAAGAGTACTGGTGTGGGGTGCCATTGCCTTCCCTGCCTTTCTAGCTAGAAGAAATAAAAAACAATTTTGAATTTGCATGTGTACAGTTTTACTACAATCTTCTATAATCTAGATTAAATAAATATGTTCTAATTCTTCCATGGTTATTCATTTGTTGCATAGTCATTACAAGATTTTTTATTTCTTTTCCTACTCGAAACTTTCAATCCCCCAAACCTGTAAAATAACATTTCTTACAGTATGATATAGATCACTCATATATGTAACATACACAAATAAACAGCTGAAAAAGGGGGCAAGAAATAAGAATGGAGAGAGAAAACAAGAGAAACCTAGCTTATCTGAAAATATAAACTATGTTTTTCAATTTTGTGAGCATCTTTAAAAAGTATCTTCATAATGAATTAAGACTCCAAGATTAACAGAATTTTTAAAATAGGAAAGATTCCCCCAACTTGAAAGCATTGTCTCTGTTTTTTGAAAATTTTTAACTTGAAAATTACAGAGACTTTCTTGGCAGTCCAGTGGTTAACGTTTCACGCTTCCAATGTAGGGAGCACAGGTTCAATTCCTGAGAAGGGAACTAAGATTCCATATACTGTGTGGCAAAGCTAAAAACAGAAAAGCATGTTATCAACAAGGATTGTTCATCCAACTGATTGATCACTAGAAATATTATATCACTGCGCTAACCCATCTATCTCTAGTAGCTGCCCTAAGATAGTAATCTCTCCCTATGTAAGTTTCAACTGGACATATTGTCAGTGTGTACTGTTCTTGGGATAGTTTCAATTGTACACTGCTAAAAGATTCATTAATTTCAACCACCATCAACTCCATATGCCACATATACTTTTTTCTGCCTTTTGTGTTCAAATATATTTCACTGTGGCCATTCAGAGGAAAATTATACATTCCAATAACACTTGAGTTCCCCTCAGTTACCCTTTCAGTGGCTCAGGGTAATGACAGAGTAAAGAATCGTGTACTTCACAGGCTCTCTCTCTTTTTTTTTTCCTCCTCTCTCATTTGGGAGAATTTCAGCTTCAAATCTCTTGTGCCAAGAAGCAATGGGTAATGTCTAATGCTCTTCTCTAACAGTAGCTTACTCTGGCGGGAACGGGAGGAGAGTCAGGAGAAATCACTCACATTCCCAGCTTTGAGAAAGTCTTAGCATATGGAATAACCAATCTCTTACCCTATTTTCCTAAAATAGAATTATGGAATCTTAATAGGTAAAGGGGCCAGAGGAAAAGGAAACAGAATTAGAAATTTTACAACTATCTGTGAGTAGGGGTAATGGCTAAAATCTAGCCCTAAATCCCCAGTGAAATCAGTCCAAGAAAACACCTATAATTCATAAAACCTGGAGCTTATATATTACTTGGCATTGTTCATAAGTAAAGACTTCCTCTGTAAAAAAGATTTTAAAAACCACATTCTCATGAGACAGCAAGAATGGGAGAAATAAGGATAATAAGCATAGATAACACAAATGCCTTGGTTTTAAAATCAACACTCAAAGACAATCTACCACAATCCCCATGACCTCAAAAGAAAATTCAAAGAATAAGTCTCCTTTGTTTATGTCATCTCAGCTTCAATTCCATCAGCAGTTATCTCCTTTAAAACAAATATTTCTAGGGCCCTTACACGACAGGAAGTCCTTTCTCTCAGGCCCATTTTTATTTGGTTATCTTTTTAGGTGCACTAAAGATTGAGTTTACAATAAGCTGAACAGACAGCATACAAAAGGCTTTTAGAACTATACCATATGGTCCAGGGAAGGGAACAATCTGGACGATCCCCATTTCAATCTGCAAGCTTGTCCACCTCTATAACACATTATACCACTGTAATAAAATATTAAGATGGAAACGTAAAAGCGAAAATAGTCTATCTTTAGCATTACCAGGCATCCACACTTCTGAAAATTTACTGATAAACTTAATAAACATTTAATTTATATTCTGAAATTTTGGTATGCAACACCAGGCATATAAACCTAGGCAACTATTCACTAGAAACAATATTTCGGCAGGGATATGTGTGAGTATTCAACTTATGCTTCAGAAATTTGGAAAGAAAAAAAAAAAACACTTTTACAGGAGGTCTATTGGCAGGGGCTGATGTAACAGATGACACATTCTTGGAAATCAAATAAAAGCAATAGGGAAATACCCATTGTTGCCTGGTGAAGGCCTAATCACATGGACACAGCTGGAACCAATGTAGATCATTCATTAATAAAATTGTATTGTAGTAGCCACTTTTTGATGCATTTCAATTGCTGCTGTAGCCAAATCTCTGAATTTCTTTGTTCCACGTTAGCAAGATTGCTTGAATGGGAAATATGAGAAGATTCAGAACGGGGAGAGGAGGGGAACAAACCTGTTCTCATGCTAAAAATGACATGACTAGCTCAAAAAGCTAAATGTCACTTTACCTTGCAATCTACTTATACTATCAGCAGCTTAAAATATGCAGTGTAAACCTGAAATGGGGAATTCATATGGTACCATGGATAAAAAGTGAGCAGTATGAGATGCCACAGAAAACATATGAAAGACTTGTGAAAGTATTTTACAGAATGATGATATAAGATGTTGGGAGAGGGAATTAAAATGTATCAAATACTAAGGGGAAAATCAGACAACTGAATTAATATAAACTCTTTCATGGAATACTCTCTATTGACTTTTACAGTGAAGTATGTACTATATGCTTAAAGGAAAATCATTCATATTTTTGACCACATAAACTTAGAAATCACTATTTGTCATCATGTTACCAGTATTTGATACCAAACAGCCCCTTTCCAGAAGTTAGGTTTAAAATCTGTACTGAAATTCAAGTGAAATAAAATATTGGCTCTAATTATAAATGTGGTATGTACTATAATAAAGTTATGGTTAAAATAATAAATTTGGTATTTATCCAATTTTGCTAGCATCCATTAATACATTTATTTTTCTTTGTTTCTACAAATATAATGACTAAGCTTCTATATCATAATTTCTGCAAACTGTATAATATCAAATCATAAAGATATAGCAGCCTTGATATGAAGCCTGATCTAAACAAAACTGCAGAATTTATTACTTGCAAAAATAAAAAACTCAGTAACATTTATCAAAAGCACTGCTCAAATGTTATAGGTCTTAGATATATTTCTATTATGCCTCTGTGTATAATTAGAATAAACAAATAAATAGCACAATTTTCATGTTGCAGTTTCTAATTCATCAAAAGATATATTCCTACCACAAAACAGACAAAGGGCTTAACTGCAAATAAAAATTATACCAATGGAGAAAATGTATTTAAAGTCAATAAATAGTATTCAATACAAAATTAACATTCAACATAAGTGAACATACAGGAAAAAAGAGTTTTTGTCTATATTATCTTTAACCTCCAATTCTAATATTATCAAACCTTGACACAAAGGACTCAAGAGAGTCATGCACTTAACTGGACCAAGAGAAAAAAACAGTTTCACTGGCATTCCTTCTCAAAAGCTTCATGCTCCTTTGTCTGAAAATGTTGACCTAAAGATGTAATTAATATTACTTAACAAGCACCTCACCCAAATTCACTTGAGCTGCTCCACAGGAAAAGTCACTTACATACAAGTTTAAAAAAAACATAGCATTGAGGGAGACTTGAGAATCATAGCATTTAATACATGTGTATTATATGTACAAATCAATTTGAGTATCTGTTTGTTTTGTTATAGTAATGAGCCAATATGTTGCTGAACCTGTCTTGAGAAGGAAAAAAATATAACAGGTGAGTTTATTTCATGCATACTTCTGATAGACCTGTTTTACAAATCCTTTAATTATTTTAAACCATGTTCTAAACTTTAAAAAAAATCTCTGGAAAAAAAAAAAACTTTAGATTGCACATGTTTATTTTAATGCATCCATAATAGATATATTTTCCAGCATGCATAAAAATGTTTCATATTAATCATTTTAACACAAACCACTGTTTACTTTCTTTTTAGTCATATTTGTCATACCCTTACAAATCTGTGTAAGTTTTTACTCCCAAAGGAATTTTCTCATTGCCAGAAATCATTGACAATTTTAAAAAATAAAGGTCAATCAAAATATCAATCTCCTCCTAAGAAAACACATTTGGCCTTTTTAACTATTCTTATTCTGAATGTATTTAAAAAGAAAAAAAAAACAATTTTTAAAATAGATCGCTTGAAAGTGAATCATTTGTTTTGCTTAATACAACAAAAAACATTTACATTTTGAGGAACATTCTAGAAAATTTCATTGAATGGTTGCTCATAGTGAAAATCTAGTTTCCTCTTCAAATCATTACTTAAAATTCATAATGCTACATTCTCACATCACTTGTAATAGTAGGTTACTAACTAAATTTAGAAAAAATTGGAAACTTAAAAACACTTTTGTATTTTACCTTGCATTTTGACTTCAGAAGAAAAAAATTTTAATGCACATCCTTGTATTTAATGGAAGCTCACTTGCTTACCTAACTACATTTGTCAAACATTCCAAAAATGAGTATTCTATCTATAAAAGATATGAACTGACTCTGAATTTTAGACAAAAATAGAAAACAATAGCAAATTTTTCGGTCTCAACAAGAGATAGCCTGGCATAAAAATCTATATAATATAAGCAAATATTACTCAGGAGTTTCAATTCAAATAATAAGTTGTGAAGCAAGACAAGATTCCTACCAATCAAAAATACTATGTCAACATGACCCAAGTGAACAATATTCAGAAGGGTTTTGTGAAAAGTGAGGCAAAAATGTGACTGCCAGGAAATCTCTAGATGAGCTGGAAAAGGCAAATTGAGCACAATCTTCTATAAGGAACAATGCTATTAAGTAAACATGGAAGTTGTGAGGAGAATATCTCTTTTTTTTTTTTTTTTAAGTTGGCTTTTCTTTTTTTTCATGATGGTATTCTAAGAGAAAAAAAAGGGAAAACAAATGGTATAAGGAGGAAAAACTAAGGCCTGCTTGCCTTCCTTCAGTGATGCTGGGAGGGCACACCCTCTGCCTTATGAAAACCACCGCCAGAACCAAGCTACACAAAACATTTTGGCTGCCAGCCTAGAACAGTGCCAGGCTGTTTTTTATTTTTGCGCTAGACTCCCTCAATTGAGACAGTGTGGGATTGTCACTTTGATGCACATAGAGAACAAAGAATAATATAGGACAGAGGGGGGTAATTTTTTTGCCCCTTTAAAGTCAGGTTAGCATTTTGTTTTCTTTGACAGGTCTTGAAAAGACCCAAGAAACAAAAGTTATGCTGAAGAATGAATCAATTGCCTCAAGAAATTAGCGTGAGTACAATATTGTCAACAGTTTAAAAGCCATGTGAGAGATTAACATTTTAAGAAATCAGACTTAAAAGGGGTCCAAGTCATACATTTACCTGTTTAAGAGGCCACAGATCAAGAAGTACATGATTGATACATCATCACATAATCTTATTTAAAATCTGATGGTACGAAGGAAGGCCATAAAATCTGACCAAGAAAAAGAACGAATTTAAGTTAAAAAGTTTAGGTCACTTTTCAGAGGCAACTGTGTCAGCTGCTATTGTGACCTTGAGTTCTCCAAAGTTAAATAATCTGGCTAAAAGATTATGACATTAGAATCTGAATACTTTATGCCTTTATAGGGAAAGAGGTGATAAATGATCAAAAATGTTTAAAAGATTAAACCACAAATCATCTACAAAGTTGCTACAGACACAAACAGGAAAACCGTCTTTTCTATCCTATTCAATTCTGTACTAGAAGCAAAGCTAACACAAATGACAAAGCTAAGTGTGTGCTGCTGCAAGCTTGAACTAAATCTACTACCTAAATCTGGAGAACGAAAATACCAATAAGCCATTAGCTCCTCTAGAGGTATGACCTTTTTCTCTCTAATGCACAACATAAGTAGAGGCAGAGGCCCATTTCCTACAAACCAAATGAAAAGAAAGACAAGCCCAGATCACATGCTGGCATATTTTACACTAAGCTCAGCATCATCTAGAAGCAGTATGCTTCTCACTGCCAATCAAGGTGGGAAAGAAGTTGTGAAACTAATACAGCACTGATGAATAGCACCAAAGGTCTATGAGTCCCTTCCTCCTGCACATCTCCACTGAATCAGCTGCTAAAGGAAGACCAACGGCTGTTACAGAAATCGCAGGAACTAAAGCACTTGCCTCAGATGTTACTCATGGAGGCTCGGAGCATTTGCCACCTGAGCCTATCTAATTTCTGACAGAATGATCCCCTGCCCAGTTTTGTTCATGGCCACAGATTCTGATAGCAAGTCACAGTCAGTGTTGGGAAAGGCAACGGGGGAGGGAGGATGTGAAGAAGAAACTGAGAGAACAGTGGTCAAACTTCAAACAATATACATGCTTCTCTTACGTAAATCAGTGCCCATGCACAATACCTTGGGACAACAAAACCTGTGACAAAGGTTCCAGTACAATGATTTGCTCTGGGCGGCAAGGGTAAGTATGCCATATAACAAAAAAAAAAAAAAGCAGGATTTTGCTCCTCACTGTTCTCCTTTTGCATTTCCTTTCTTTCCTCTAAGATACACTGCTGATGCTGTTACCGCATGGGACATTGACAGTCATAGGCAAAGCATTCATGTATTGCCAAAGTGGTCCAGAGAGTGCTGTCTGGCTGGCTTTATTTCAGCAAGGAATATGAGGCAAAACCAGGAAGCAAAAAGAATGAAAGGTATAGAAGTCAGGCGATAGCCTGTGTATTCTGTTTATTAATGATGCAGATGAAATGGGCAGAAATCTGGAAAAACCAGCCAAGTTGACTGAATTACAAAGAAAGATTAAGGAATTAAATGTGTATAACTTGGCTGACAACCAAGGAACAATATGAGAGTTGTCCACAACTCTCCAAAGTATATACATAAAAAGAAGAGCAAGGGATTTTTATCTACTATAGAAGTGTGAAAATATGAAATAATGATGAGATAAAATAAAACTTAAGAAAGGATATTCTTCTTTCTTCCTAGAAATATGTATCATCTTATTGACCCACACTGCAGGAAAGAGTAGATAATATGAAATGACCACATACTACCAGGAGACTTCATTGGTGGAGAAATAAAAATGAAATCCCGTTTGCTTACCTGATGATCCAGATATAGTGATGTCTCTCTTTACATTTGTCTAACCTGGCTAATGCAGAGATACCTGTGAAATCACAAAAGACATAGTAAAGTTGGTATCTTCAAACTAAATCCAATTTGAATTCTGAATCCTTACCTGGACAAGAGTTTACTTGAATGATCTAGTAGTCTGATTCTTGGACAAACCAAGATAGAAGAACCTTTAAGAATAAAAAATGTTCTGAGACTTAATTAATAAGAGCTTTTTTCAGTCTTTCCAAGGATTTCCCAAAGTAATTATAACAACAACAAAAAAAAGTAATTAGATTAAAGCTCCTTAACCTTGGTACATAGACAGCCTTCAGGAGTCTATGTACTCCTGAATGAGATATGCAAAATGTGTGGGTTTATGTAAATGTATTTCTCTCTAGGGAGAAGGTCAATAGTTCATGAGATTTGCAGAAAGGTCTACAATCCAAAAAAACTGTCAAGAACCTCTGCTGAGTATAGTCTAAAATCTCAAAGGCAGGTTGGAATGCACATGGATAATCAGTCCAGGTTTGGGGGTTTCACCCCAGGGAAATGGTGGAGGTACACAGACACTTATAGATCTGGGGTAAACACCTTAAGAACACTCCTTTCTGGAAGAGCATAACATCAAGTTTAAACTGTTACTTAACTCACAAGGACCCATGTTCTCTGTCTGCCATGCACAGTGAAGACAACGGTATCACCATACACCCAAGGGTGGATATTCTGACTTGCATCTTCTGTTTATATTAAAATCAGAATCCTTAGGTATATACACACTGACAAGGTCAGAACTAACACAGCAACTCATCCCCAAAGAATCCTACATGACAAGCAAAAAAGAGGAGCTCCCCAACAGTTTCCCTAGCACAAAAATCACAGGAGGAGCCAAACACATCTCTTAAAAGAATTGTTTAAAACAGTAATCAGAGTCAAAATAACCTACACCAGGAAAAACAAACAAACAGGTCGGAGAACCTTCCATACATCAACTATGAGCAAGATGGGAACGCATTCACAGCCAAGACAGGATCCGGAGCTGAGGTCTCACCAAAACAATGACAATAATGAACACCGAGAAGACATGTATCAAGGGGAGAGGGAAAAAAAACTCAAATCTGGCTTATTTCAGGGACTTCCCTGGTGGTCCCGTGGTTAAGACAGCATTTCCACTGCAGTGGGTGCAGGTCCGGTCCCTGGTCAGGGAGCTAAGAGCTCACAGGCTGCAAGACCAGTACGTAAATAATATGTGAAAGTCACTAAAAAATTTATTTTAAAGATAGCTTATTTCAAATAACAATTATGTGATATAGTTTCTCAAAAAAAAAAAAAATAGTGTGTTTAACCATGTGTAAAACAGATAACTAGTGAGAAGCTGCTCTGTAACAGAGAGCTGAGTCCGGCACTCAGTGATGACCTACGGGGTGGGAGGGAGGCGCAGGTGGAACAAGATACATGTATACTCATGGTTGATTTGAGCCGCAACACAACACTGTAAATCAATTATCCTCCAATTAAAAGTTTAAAAAATAAAATTTTTAAGTAGTGTGTTTAGACATTCACCTCCTGAGCATGTCTCAGTATGGCTCCATCCGGTGCTGGGAATTCATCAGTGAATAAGGCGAGCACAGCTTGCCCTGCTGGAGCCTAATTTTAGAGCAGAGAGGAAGGATGAAGGGAGACAAATCTATCAGCAATACCATTTCAATGTGTGACACATGATATAAACCAAAATGATGTGACAGAGGCATATGAAAACGGCCTGCATCTATCTAGTACCTCACAGAGATGTTCACTCCAGTTCTCAAAGTTAGTCAGGGACTTAGAGAACTGAGGCAGGGAAGGGACTGTGAGGACAGCTAATCAGACCTCTTCACTTCAGAGATGAGGTCAGGAGAGATATTCAGGAAGACAGAATCACAACTTCATTATCTCCAAACATCAAAACCAACCCTAGACTAGTTAGCATTTCATGATACACACTCAGTCTTTAGAGAGAGAATTGAGAACAGGTTCTGAACAGCATTCCTGAAAACCTGGCTGACGACAGAGTACTTCATACCCTTCATATTTAATAAGGAACCACCACCGAGTCCAACCTTCAGAAGGATGCACAAAGTAACACTGGTTCTGTGCTTAGTGGTTCAGCTAAGAGTCGGACACGACTGAGCGACTTCACTTTCACTTTTCACTTCCATGCATTGGAGAAGGAAATGGCAACCCACTCCAGTGTTCTTGCCTGGAGAATCCCAGGGACAGGGGAACCTGGTGGGCTGCCGTCTATGGGGTTGCACAGAGTCAGACATGACTGAAGCGACTTAGCAGCAGCAGCAGCAGCAGCAGCAGTGTCCAACTCGTTGCAATCCCATGAACTGTTGCCCTCCAGGCTCCTCTGTCCACGGAATTTTCCAGGCAAGAATACTGGAGTGGGTTGCCATTTCCTACTCCAGGTGATCTTCCCAACCGAGGGATTGAATCCATGTCTCTTGTGTCTCCTGGACAGGCAGGTGGATTCTTTACCACTGAGCCACCTGGAAAGTCCAACACTGGTTACATGGGTATAAAAAATATGAGTGTTGGGCCTAAGCTTTGAAATCATACTTTTTCAATTTGAACCCAGTAATGTGAAAGTCACTCAGTTGTGTCCGACCCTTTGTGACCCCATGGACTGTAGCCCACCAGGCAACTCCATAGATGGGATTTCCCAGGCAAGAATACTGGAGTGGGCTGCCATTTCCTTCTCCAGAGGATCTTCTTGAACCTGGGGCTGACCCTGGGTCTCCCGCATTATAGGCAGATACTCTACCGTCCGAGCCACCAGGCAAGCCTGAGAGCCACCAGGCAAGCCTGAATCCAGTAAACAGTGATAATTCAAAAGTTGTAAATACAATCTTGAAGTGCAAAAACAAAAATCAATAAAATAATCCTGAGTAGGAAAAGGTATGGAAATCTATTTATATGTAAAGACATGCATAGAGTGATCCCGACTGGTGGAGGGCCTAGGACTTTAGCCTCAGTGAAGGATGCTAGCATTCCACCTTCACACACTCTCATTACCCCTGCCCTCTGTACCTCACTCTCCACCAGCAGAGATACACAACAAACATTTATACACAGAAGCCCTTTCAATTGGTAGATAATGCTGTTCAAATAGTCTATCTCTGAGAACCTAGTTGCCTAAAAACATCTAAAAAGACAGGCACACTTTAAAAAAAAGTAGAAAGGATTCTATAAGCTATCAACAGAGAAATATATTTCGTTAAGTTTTTTTTTTTTAAGTTTGAAAAAAACACGTCAGAGATTTCAAAAGATCAGTGATGCAAAGTTTCCTCAAAGCTAGAAATCTATTTACACTATTTGCTTAACCTACAACATCCAATCAAAGAAAGTAATCCTGAGTCCTTTTCTTTTGACTGTGCACAGATTCTATGACATCTGTCATCTTGCTGACCAGAGGTGATGCTGGAGGCTTGATAGGCAGCAGAGTGATCTGTTCCTTCCTCCTTGGTCAAGAGAGAGCCTTCCACCCAAAGCTGTAACGCTGTCAGGGATGTAGTAAACCCTTTCCCTTAAACTTCTAACAAGTCAGAACTTTTCACAGAATTTACTTCCCAAAAAGGCTTATTCACATGAACTTGCTTTGTGTTGCCATCATTCAGTGTCTTCATTTTTAATTTAGTGGTATTTTTAGCCAAATGAAATAAAAATACAGTTTTTCTCAATCTGTCTCAGCTCTACTCTTCATGTTCTGGGACCCAGTTCTTGCAATCCTTTAACAACTATTTATTTCACACCAAACTAGATATCTCCCTAAAGCTTACCAATCTAGCCTCCAGGCATATTTCTTAAATAAAAGCTGTAGATCTTTGTAAACCTAAAATTTGCATACTAAAGGAACAAATCAACTATCAAAAGACCTAGTAGTATATAGCAGTTGCTCACCTCTACGCAGAGTTTTAAAATTCATTTCAATTTATTATTTTTTTAAAGAAACAGTTATTGACTTTTTCCCTTTGCAAAATACTATGTTTAATGGCCTAGTTAAATTAGAGGTGAGAGTATGAAGCAAGTGTTTTAAATTGGTAAATTCTAAATAAAAGTACATCAGTCAAAAGTTTTATTAAGACTTAGCAGGACAGAGGAGAATTAACAGTCAGTAAGGTATCAAAAAGGAGTGATAGACAATGATAACCTTCATCATTTGCATAGGGAGTTATAATTTCATTGCTTCAAGGTTAATAAAATTATGTGGTATTTTGCCCATTCTTATCAAGTAATGGATGCCTTGGTTTGTATACATTTATCAACCGAACCAAGTAACAGAAGAAATGACTGAAATGTTACCATTTAATCTGCTGCGTTTTTTAATGTACTCCTGGGTACCAGCTATCGTAATCCGTTCTAATCAATAACTGGGTACCCTAAAATAAAAACATAAGGTTTCCAACAGCATCTCATAAAGAGCAAATTTAGAATTCTAAAAGTCCAGTAGGTTCCTAAAGTGATTTTTTTAATTATATACATTCCTTTATTTACCTTGTACTTCAAGTCAACTGTTGTTAAATTGTTCCTTCCACCAAATAGTAACGAAAAACACAGATTGATGAATGTATTCAAGACTTGGGGAGCTTTGTAACTGGATGGAGAAACCCAAGCAACAGACACAAATACTGAGAAGTGTTAAAGTAATAAAAGGATTATAGGCTGGAGCAATAGTTTTCAATCATCACAGGACAAAACAACACACTACTGTGGCCCTGCCTCACCAAGCACCCAGAATGTGTTCAAGGCTCTGCCTGGCACCCTGGTCTAATGAAAATCTGCAGAATCTACGCCGGCTGCACAACGGCATCACCTGGAGGCCTTAAAACAAACAAAAAGGTAATACTTAAACCACATGATCAGAGATTTTGGTTTCATCGATAATTTTTAGACGGTCCCAGGTGATTTTTACACATGCAGCTATGGTTAAGAAATACTGCTAAGGGGCATTGGGTCTCAAAGTAGGGTCCCTGGACCTGCAGTGGGAGCAACAGCAGCAGCAGTTGAGAACTTATTAGAAATGCAAATACCCAGGCCCCAACCCAGACTTACTGAACCAGGAAATCTGGGTAGGACCAGCAGTCTATACTTTCATGAGCCCTTCAGGAAATTCTGAGATACATTAATGCTTGAAATACACAGCTACAGAGTAAGAAGAATCTGGGTTTCAATCAACTCTCCACAATTTACTTACTGAATGACCACTGGTCAGCTCTCTAAACCTCACTTTCCTCATCTGCAAAATACTACACTGAGCTAAGATTTGTAAGCGCTTCCCCAGTGGCGCAGGGGTAAAGAATCCACCTGCCAGTGCAGGAGTCATGGGAATCACGGCTTCCATCCCTGGATAGGGACGATCTCCTGGAAGAGGAAGTGGCCGCCCACTGCAGGATTCTTGCCTGGGAAATCCCATGGAGAGGACGCTGGAGGCCCACAGTCCATGGGGTCACTAAGAGTCAGACATGACTGAGCAACTGACCACGCACACAGTATGTGCCAGAGACTGCACTGACAAGCACTTTATATATATTAATTAATGTAACACAACAAGCTACCAGGTAGATGTTACTATCATTTATACCCTTTGAACATTACAAAGCAAGGAAACAGAATCAGAATTTGAACTCAGGATTTTCAAATTCAAAAATCCTTGCTCTTTCCCTATTTCATAAAATATGCTGACATGCTCTTTCTCCTTCCTCCCTTCCTCCCTTTCTTCCTCCTCCCTCCCCCCTCCTGCCTTCTCTCTTTCCCTCTCCCCTATTAGTCTCTGTCTATTTGCCTTTCTCACATTCTCTGGAAATTTATTTTCCTACTACAAAGCTAGAGATTAACTAGCATGTACAGTGTGACTACTGCTATAAGTCAGAAAGAAAAAGATTAATATTTTAAAAATTTAAAAGTCACAGTAATGAAGTTACTAGATGTAGATACACACTTAGCAAAATACAGAAACACATATAATTTAGTTCTAAGCTGGTGAGTCAAAAACAGAAGAAACTCAGAAGCTCATGAGACTGGAGCTCAGCGACCAAAGCGTGACATCAGGAGGGAGTCTGACTTATCTTGAAACAGGATGAAAAGTTTGTCCAGAACTGGGGGAGAAACAAAGGGTTAGAAGGAAGTAGAAAACAAAGCTAAGTTCCATGGGTCCTCACTTAGAGTAAGAAAATTTATCACTTCAGTATAGTAAAGATACAAAATCTTTTTTCACAGAATATTTTTTGACGCACTGATAGTAAAAACGTAAAGTCAAATCACAGATACTTATTCTAGGAAAAAAGGATTATAGTGGAAAAAAAGGATTATACTGGAAAAAAGTATTAAAAAAAGGATTATACTGGAAAATAGTATACATAAAAAAAGGAATTTCTATTACAAAAAATATTCCATATGCTCCTGCTGCTGCTGCTAAGTCACTTCAGTCGTGTCCGACTCTGTGTGACCCCATAGACGGCAGCCCACCAGGCTCCCCCATCCCTGGGATTCTCCAGGCAAGAACACTGGAGTGGGTTGCCATCTCCTTCTCCAATGCATGAAAGAGAAAAGTGAAAGTGAAGTCGCTCAGTCTGTCCGACTGTTAGCAACCCCATGGACTGCAGCCCACCAGGCTACTCCGTCCATTGGATTTTCCAGACAAGAGTACTGGGGTGGGGTGCCATTGCCTTCCCAGTATATATGCTCCACCCTTTACTATAGTGTTTCCATGAGCTATTTTTATGCACTGCACAGTATTTTCAGTCATTCACTGATCCAATCAACAATGATTGATCTCTTTGAGTAAAGCATCAAGGATAAAAAGATAAATAAGATTCTGACCCAGGGCACATGGAGCATTTATATTAGAAACAGACTGCAAATGTTATATGCAATATTTACATGAATTTATTAGGAATTCCAAAGGTCAATTCTTAGGAACAACTTCTGTGAAATTTCTGAAAGTCAATGTACTGTAAACTAGCCAAGCATTCTGCATCTAAAATACCCAAGTACTTCGTCTATGTTAGCATCACGGACACCATTTCACAAGTGGAGTCTTCCCAGGACCATCCATGTGGAGGCTGACTTACGGCTAAGAAACGCAGGCAAATGTAAAATCTAGAGGTGAGCTTTCTCATTCATCATTCATTTCACTTTTCTTGAAGAACTAAAGAAGAAACTATTCTCAGAAGCCCACTGGAAGATTTAACCTATGTATCAATGCAGGAAAATGCGAGGCACAATGGGCTGACTGAACTCACTAGCATCTCTGTCAATGATAGTCCAGAGCTGTATAACATCTTTAATTTTACTCTAATCTGACAACTCCACAATGCGCATTTGTCTCTAAGAACCAGTTTAGAAAGCATGTATTAATATATCTACCATACTATGCTTAAATGATGAGGTGCTATAGTTATTTTTTTCTTAGAATAAATCTGAACCAAATTTGCTATGATATTAGACATCACAGCATTTTTCAAGCTGTACATATTTAAGAATCATCTTTAGTAACATTATTTATTAATAACTTATACAAACACAATATAATCCCTGGTGGCTCAGCTGGTAAAGAACCTGCCTGCCAGTGGAGAGGCAACTGATGTGGGTTCAATCCCTGGGTCAGGAAGATCTCCTGAAGAAGGAAATGGCGACCTACTCCAGTACTCTTTTCTGGAGAATTCCATGGGCAGAGGAGCCTGCTGGGCTACAGACCGTGGGGTTACAAAGAGTCGGATATGACTGAGAACCAACACACAAACACAAACACAGCAATCAAAGAACTGGACCACAGAGTTAAAACCTGCCTAGCAAACCACTAGTTTTTACCCCACATAGTATCCAGGACACATATACTGTTAAAATTAAAAACACTGGTATACAAAAACTTTCCAGTACTTTGAGTAACAACTTCTTTGGTCCCAATATATCCAATTCATATTTTACTACAGTTCAGTTCAGTTCAGTTCAGTCGCTCAGTCGTGTCCGACTCTTTGTGACCCCATGAATCGCAGCACGCCAGGCCTCCCTATCCATCAC